>JAWZYT010003717.1:0-22500 GCA_034508575.1 Petrolisthes manimaculis | reverse complement strand
GCAATATAAATAATAATATTGCAGTAGCAGTAGCAGTAATTAGACAATAATAATGATAATAATAATGACAATAATAATAATAATAATAATAATAATAATATTGCACTAGACAATAATAATAATAATAATAATAATGACAATAATAATAATAATAATAATAATGACAATAATAATAATAATAATAATAATAATAATAATAATAATAATAATAATAATAATAATATTGCACTAGACAATAATAATAATAATAATAATAATGACAATAATAATAATAATAATAATAATAATAATGACAATAATAATAATAATAATGAGAATAATAATAATAATAATAATGAGAATAATAATAATAATAATAATAATAATGACAATAATAATAATAATAATAATGACAATAATAATAATAATAATAATAATAATGACAATAATAATAATAATGACAATAATGACAATAATAATAATAAAGACAATAATGACAATAATAATAATAATGACAATAATGACAATAATAATAATAATGACAATAATGACTAATAATAATAATGACAATAATGACAATAATAATAATAATGACAATAATGACAATAATGACAATAATAATAATAATAATGACAATAATAATAATAATGACAATAATAATAATAATAATGAGAATAATAATAATAATAATAATGAGAATAATAATAATAATAATAATAATAATAATAATAATAATAATAATAATAATAATGACAATAATAATAATAATAATAATAATAATAATGACAATAATAATAATAATAATAATAATAATAATGACAATAATGACAATAATAATAATAATGACAATAATGACAATAATGACAATAATAATAATAATGACAATAATGACTAATAATAATAATGACAATAATGACAATAATGACAATAATAATAATAATGACAATAATGACAATAATGACAATAGTAATAATAATAATGACAATAATAATAATAATGACAATAATAATAATAATGACAATAATAATAATAATGACAATAATGACAATAATAATAATAATGACAATAATAATAATAATGACAATAATAATAATAATGACAATAATAATAATAATAATGACAATAATAATAATAATGACAATAATAATAATAATGACATTAATAATAATAATGACAATAATGACAATAATAATAATAATGACAATAATGACAATAATAATAATAATGACAATAATGACAATAATAATAATAATGACAATAATAATAATAATAATGACAATAATAATAATAATAATAATAATGACAATAATAATAATAATAATAATGACAATAATAATAATAATAATAATAATAATGACAATAATAATAATAATAATAATAATGACAATAATAATAATAATGACAATAATAATAATAATGACAATAATAATAATAATAATAATAATAATGACATTAATAATAATAATAATAATAATAATAATAATAATGACAATAATAATAATAATAATAATACTAATAATGACAATAATAATAATAATAATAATGACAATAATAATAATAATAATAATAATAATAATGACAATAATAATAATAATAATAATAATAATGACAATAATAATAATAATAATAATAATAATAATGACAATAATAATAATAAAGACAATAATAATAATAATGACAATAATAATAATAATGACAATAATAATAATAATGACAATAATGACAATAATGACAATAATAATAATAATGACAATAACGACAATAATGACAATAATGACAATAATAATAATAATAATAATAATAATAATAATAATAATAATATTGCACTAGCAGTAATGAGACAATGAAAGAAAAGTATAACTGTAATAATGAAATAATAGTAATATTTAGCAGCAATAGTGAAATAATAAGAGAGAGAAAGAGAGAGCAGGATTACACACACACAGAGTGATGTTACAGGACAATTGCGTGAAGTTTCTCACTCTCTCAGTAAGTTACCGTGGAGCGCTAGTGGATCAGAAATTCTTCAATGTGTGGTAATCCCTGAAGCAATCTCCAATACATAGTCCAATGTTGCACTCATTGCATATTATGACTACTCGAGTGCGTTTCTTTTGACGTCGGGTTGTGTGCTTGCATACATAGCAGTCTCTTGGTTTTCTCTTTCCATTCACTATCTCAGTATTTACTGGGTAATGGCGACTATATGCGTCTATTATGCGATCTGGCATGGGGTTAGGGCGTCGACCTTTGAGGTTGGTAGTAGGTTCTCCAAAGTCCTCCAAAAGCTGGTACGCAACATTGTACACAAATTCGCGTAGCTTTGGCTTCTTAGAGGGGTCAATATTCTTTTTGACAAGCCAGAGATTGTAAGCATTGAGCATTGTGATATCTATCAAGTGGAAGAAGAACTTGTGGTACCACTTGACAGACTTTCTCAAACACTCAACACCACTTATTTGACTGTCAGACTTGTCTACAAGGCGCATATTTTTTGTATAATCTACCACAACATCAGGCTTCATGATGGTTTTTTTTGTTCTGTAGTGTATCTTTCCGGTTGGAACTAGTTCACCCTTGTGAATGGTTGAAAGGAGGTGGACTGGCCGCCTATCGTTCCACTTGTATGCGCCAATTTTCCCAGACTTTTCACTTTGGATGAACAGTTCCTTCTTGCGTCGCTTCCTACTTCTCTCGTGGTGGGCACGACCTTCCTCTTCAGATTCTGGTGTATCACTAGAACTCGGGTTTTCAACTCGAGTTTTTTTTCCATTGAATTTCGGCATGAACTTCCTATTCGCCCGTACAGTTCCACATGATCCCGTTTTGTTGTCATGCAGGAATTGGCACAGAGCAGGGCTTGTATACCAGTTGTCGGTGTACAATATATGACCCCTACCCAAGTAGTCTGCCATCATTTTCTTGACGATAGCACCAGACATACCTATAGGATCTTTCTTGTCCACCACTGGTATATCTATATTTGTACCTGTGTAAACAATCATGTCAAGCACAAATCCTGTATCACAGTCACATAAAATAAATAGTTTCAAGCCGAAGCGATGTCTTTTAGAGGGTATATATTGTTTGAAAACTAGCCGCCCTTTGTATAGCATTAGTGACTCATCTATGACCAGCTTTTGAAATGGATAAAAATATTTCTTGAACCGTGAAATGATCATCGATAATATACCTCTCACTTTCCATATACGGTCTTCTTTGTTAGGATTTTCATTGTCTGAAAAGTGAAGTAAGCTTAGCAGTAATAAAAATCTATCACGAGGCATATACTTGCTAAACAAAGGTGTGCTGATGAGGGCATCGTTGCGCCAGTAATGACAAAGAACGTGTTTTTTGCAAAGAGGCATAATCATCATCAATGCCAGAAATACAAACAGCTCCCTGACAGTTGTATCAACCCAATTTCTTAATCTGGAAAAAGGGGAAATGAAATCCATTTGCTGAGTCACCCAACTGTTGTATCTGTTCGTATTCTCAGCTATATATGACATCACTTCCTCATCGATGAAGGCACGAAAGAAGGCACTCTCTCTTGCCTCGTCGTTGCAGGGCCAGTCCCTTGTTGTACCACTTCTGTCTGGCCGAAAATCGTGCTGGTCTGGTACAAAATCTGACCCCTCTGACCAGTCAAAAGAAAACACTTCACGGAGATTTACAGATGTTCCGTCGTTCTCATTTCCTTCGTCCTCGTCACTGCTTGAACTAAGTGAATTGTTACCTAAGCTCACTTCGTCACTGGCGTCAGATTCACTCCCACTAGATTCGCTCCCACCATCCTCCATAAACAAAAGCGGTATAATTTTTGATGGTGTTAGGTTACGCTGACGTGGATGTGATCGTGGTGTGGATGAAAGATGAGAAGTACTAGGACCGGGAACAGTCAGAGTGGGCACAGATTCAGTGGTGGTGATGGATGATGGAGGAATGGTAGATAAGCGGCCTCTTATTTTCCCCTTCGTATATCTTGGTGTTACAGGGGAGTCAAGCTGGGCATCCTTTTCTTCATACGCTAGCTGTCCTTGTGTGCTTGTAGATTGCTTAGGCAGAGTAATGGTGGTAGAGGAGGGGTGAAGCTGCTGATAAAATATCGAAGAAAGGGAACGTGCAACAGGTGTATGCATTTTCTGTGCATCTCCTTTCATTTTCTTTCTTACTGTAGGGATGACCTCATCTTCTGTCTCACTACTGCTGGAGTAAGTAAGGAAGGGCCTCTGAAGTGACTTCGGCATCCGTCTTCCGATAACTATTCTCCCTGT
The DNA here is from genome assembly GCA_034508575.1 of Petrolisthes manimaculis. Classification (NCBI taxonomy): domain Eukaryota; kingdom Metazoa; phylum Arthropoda; class Malacostraca; order Decapoda; family Porcellanidae; genus Petrolisthes; species Petrolisthes manimaculis. The sequence goes on along the minus strand of JAWZYT010003717.1, from coordinate 18,244 downwards.
GTGTGGCTGGCTAGATTCCAATAAATCACTACTTCCTCCTTCCATGGTGTCTGTGGACCGACTGACTAAGACACTAAGTTGATGGAAATTTGACACATGAAAGGGGTTGACGGATATCGCCATGACCTTAATTAAATCAACTGGGTCGGCAGGTAGCTGGCTGTATAGTGGCTTGTCGCACTCGCTCACTAATGCCTGGATGGTGGCTTGTAGCAAACAACGGGTTAAAACAGATACTGAGTGTTTATAAAAATACCTGTAATGACATAGATGGTTTATGGTGAACTTGGAGTGTTTCCTCTTGACAGTCACATAAAAACCAGAATGGTTGGATATTGAGCAAGAATAATCTTAGGTAAGGATATCAAATTGTGTCATGTAATGTATTAAAAATATCCTTAATGAGTGTGTTATGTCAGGATTAGGATTATCTCAACAGTTACCTAACACAATAGGGATTAAAAAAGTTGTACAATTAAAGTTGAAACATTGCTAAAAATCGATATGCTGCAATTATAAGATTATTAAGTTTGAATATGGATGGATGGATGGATGGATGGACAGGCAGATATACAGTTAAACCTCGTTGTTTCGGACTAATAGGGGGGAGAGGGTGTCCGTTTTTGCGGTTTGACCGTTATAGCGACGAATTTTTACGAGGGGTACGAAAAAAAAAAAAAAAGTGTATGTGCAAAAATTACCACAAAATATAGATACAGTTGACTCTCGAATAACGCAATTTTGAATAATGACTGAAATGAGTCTGGGACATCCGTGGTGGTGGAGGTGGTTGGGGGGAGAGTAGGGGGAAGAGGGGAGATAGTGTGTGGTAGTGGAGGTGGTAGGGGGGGAGAGTCGGGGGGAAGAGGGGAGATAGCGCGTGATATTGTTTGTTTACTTTTATCAACCACACACTCTGGTGTTTCCTTCTCCTTTCTCTGTTCGAGAAAAACCTTCCTTCTTGATATGGAAGGATATGACCTTCCGTTTTGTAAATGCACCACCTGACATGAAGCTGGTGGTTAACTCGTAAATTACTAAAAACGAGCGAGTCAAACACAAGGTGACAACGCATGTTAGGCCTATAATTCCCTTGACATTGGGCTGGGGTGAATGAAGACTGAGGGTAGGGGGGGGGGAAGGAGTGAGGGAGAAGTGGTGGCAACACACACACACCCACGCTTCGCAGACGACAGTGATATCATTTCGTGACATGTTCATAATGATTTCACTCATTTTGTATAAGAACTCCTCAGATTTATTCGAGAGTCAACTGTTAATATACATAAATGGGTATGTAATGATGTGTAAATAATATACCTACTGTATAATGTAAAAAATATAATAGAAAAAAATAGAGAAACCAAAATTCAGACAAAAAAAAAAAAAAAAAATCCAGCTGATTGTGTCCGTTATAACCGAAATCGGTTTTAACGGGGTCCGATATAACGAGGTTAGTATTTTGGACCATTCTAACACACTTTTCAGCTATGGTGTTTCTCTCAGTGTAAACTTATATAAAAAGTGACTGGGGCCAATTCCCTGGACCTAGCACTACGCGGCTCTAGGCAAAAACCACGATCACTTTACGATAGTTTACATCGGTCATATCCCGGCAGTTTGCCTAGGTTAGGTCCTGGTAGTCTGATGCAGTCTAAGTTAGGTCAGGTATGGTCAGGCTAATTTCAAATTGCCCCATATGAATATGACCTATTTTGGAAACGGGGCATTTGTGGAAGAAATGCTGGTAAATTTTTACAAGTTGCCACAACAGGATTTCACTGGATTTTTGTTTATTTCCTAGAAGGATTTAGTGTGATTACCAGGACCTAACCAGGGCAGACTACCGGGACCTAACCTGGGCAGACTACTGGGACCTAACCAGGGCAGACTACCGGGACCTAACCAGGGCAGACTACCGGGACCTAACCAGGGCAGACTACCGGGACCTAACCTGGGCAGACTACCGGGTCCTAAACAGAAAAAAATATACAGTAGAAATTAGTCAGACCTAACCTGACCTAACCTAATCTGGACTGGGACACACTACCGGGACCTAACCTAACCTAATCTGGACTGGGCCACACTACTGGGACCTAACCTAACCTAATCTGGACTGGGCCACACTACCGGGACCTAACTATAAGAGGTAACTACTGTTATGCAGCATTTGCAGAAGAAATGGTATATAGAAAAGTGGTTTGTAATAGTGAAATATAAACACTGGTAATAGTAAAATTCTAGAAATGAAGTTGTGGCAACTTGTAAAAATATTCCAATAATAATAATACCATACACAATAATAATAATTATAAATACCATCTTGGTGTTGTTGTTGTTGTTTACATTCTTGTTGTTTCTGCAATGTACACACAGCCTGGAAAATTTGTATACATAAGTAACGCACACAATATGTATGTATGTATGTGTGTATGTGTAGCCTACAATTATTATTATTATTAAGAGGGTGTGGGAGTAGGGGACAAGCTTAGGGGGGGTGTTTGGGGGGTGCATGAATAGGGGGATAGACCTGGGATGGGTAGAAAGCCTTTCCCCTAGAGCCTGTCCCCCTACTCCCGCACCTCCCACAACCCACCCAAGCCTATCCCCTTATTCCCGCACCACCCTAAACTCCCCCCAAGCCTGTCCCCTATTCCCGCACCCTTTTAATATTATTAAGAGAAAAAAACTGGTATTTCTGCATAAGAGATCCACGTTGTTGTTTTTTCCTGCCTATTTTTACTTGTTGTATTCATTAGTGACCATAATATTGATTGGAAACCACTTGGTTTATACATATTCCCTAACCCTTCCATCTTGGGGGAGAGCACTGGGAATCCGGGGTTTTGGGTGGGGGAAAACAAGTAAATTAGCTTATTTTGGTTTTATAGTAGTTTGTTAACATGCATAAATATCGAAAAATTGAAAACCCGAGCCAACTTTTGCCGAAAGTTGGCTCAGGTTTTGCAATTTTCAAGAGGGCTAAATGTCGAAAAATAGAAAATCTGAGCCAAGTTTTGGCACTACAAAAATATCCCAAAATCTATGGAATTCCTACTTGATATTTTTAATTAAAGACAGTCGAACCAACCTGACCTTACCTAGACCTAACCCTGGCATCCTCTGGTCCTAACCTCACATCCTCCTGTCCTAACCTCACATCCTCCGGTCCTAACCTCACATCCTCTGGTCCTAACCTAGCATCCTCCAGTCCTAACCTAGCATCCTCCGGTCTTAACCTAGCATCCTCCTGTCATAACCTCACATCATCCGGTCCTAACCTAGCATCCTCCGGTCCTAACCTCACATCCTCCGGTCCTAACCTCACATCCTCCGGTCCTAACCTCTCATCCTCCGGTCCTAACCTCACATCCTCCGGTCCTAACCTCACATCCTCCGGTCCTAACCTCACATCCTCCGGTCCTAACCTAGCATCCTCCGGTCCTAACCTAGCATCCTCCGGTCCTAACCTCATATCCTCCGGTCCTAACCTAGCATCCTCCGGTCCTAACCTAGCATCCTCCGGTCCTAACCTCACACCCTCCGGTCCTAACCCTAGCATCCTCCGGTCCTAACCCTAGCATCCTCTGGTCCTAACCCTTGCATTCTCCAATCCTTCAGTTCTAAGTTATTATCTAGGGATTGTTTCCAAAATCTTGAGATCTTGGGTTTTTCAGTTTGGCTTAAGTATTTATATTAAGAGGTGATTGTTCACGTTAACAAAGAAGAAATACGTTAATACACTCTTAACCAACATGATTAATAAACACTAATCTTAACAATAACAATTACATACCGACATGGATGTACAATTAGGCTATGTAGATAATGTGGAAGACACTATAGTAGATGGACTCCTGGAGCAACGTGTATCTTGGTGGAAGGTACAGTGTAGACTGATATCACAATGTAAATATACCCTTACCCGCCACATAAATATATAAAAAAGTAACAAAGGAAATACAAAATTGTGGAAAATTGAAAATAACATCGATATAAACCAACTAGACATTAAGAATAATAAATGTAGTTAAAATGCATGTAATGTTGACATGTAACCACAGATTGAGTTGCAAGTATATGTAATTCTGTGTAGTTATTTCGGAACTACTTCGTCACGAGAATGTAGATAATGCAATGAGGCTAGTGCTGAGTAGTGCATTAGGATATAGACACCGTAGACTTATACTGCTACGCTGGACTTGGTCTGAATCGCCGCGCTGGACTTACGCTCGCAATATTTTGAAAGGTTATTTGGCTAAAGTAAGTGCAACCGCCAATTATATTAATTACACACGAACATATAACATTATTCCATACTGAAATACACATAAATAGTACATATTTGCCGTGTGGGACTTACGGACATATTTTCTCAACAAACTACTATAAAACCCAAGATAAACTAATTTACGTGTTTTCCCACAACCCAAACCCCCGATTCCCAGTGCTCTCCCCCAAGATGGAAGGGGTTAGGGAATATGTATAAACCAAGTGGTTTCCAATCAATATTATGGTCACTAATGAATAGAACAAGTAAAAATAGGCAGGAACAACTTAAAAACAACAAAAACATGTGGAACTTTTATGCAGAATTACCAAAATTAGTTCAAAACACACTATAAAACATTGCAATCTGAAAACCTTGAGTCGAAAGCAGATTATGGACAAACGCTTGACTATTACCGAAAATAGTCATAGAATGGTCTAAATAAGTGAATAATGAAGGTAGAAAATAGTCTTAGAATGGTCTACATAAGTGAATAATGAAGGTAGCAAATAGTCATAGAATGGTCTACATAAGTGAATAATAAAGGTAGAAAATAGTCTTAGAATGGTCTACATAAGTGAATAATAAAGGTAGAAAATGGTCTTAGAATGGTCTACATAAGTGAATAATGAAGGTAGAAAAACTGTACACAATAACGGTAATTCATTCAATATTTACCAAATTATTTTTATTATTTGTATACCAAATTATTATAGATAAGAAAAATACAACTAAATAGGCCATATTCAAGAACATCCGTGGTGTATACGATGGTGTGGTACTGTACGACGGCTCTCTGGTTTGTATGTGGAGTCATCGTATCGGTACTATGCCATCGTATGCACCACGAATGTTTTTTAATATGAACCATGAGGTGTTGAGTACTTACAGTTGTTGTTGTCAGAATGTCAGTGTTGCCAGTGCCAGGGGAGGTTGTTGTCAGTGTTGCCAGAAGTTACAGTTATCAGTGATGCTGGCAATATATTATAGATTAAATATAGCCTTATATAACTTCTATAAATCAAAATAAATTAAAGTAAAAATAAGATTAATTAAAAAAGGAGACATGGAACAACAGCAAAGGATAAAACAAATAAGATATGTGCCGTTGAAAAGGCTACACACCCTTGCTCTTGTTCTTTGCTGTTACAGGAACCCCGGGTGTTTATTCCAGGGTTGGCCTTTGTATCAGCAGCTCCTGTAAATAGAAATAGAAAAAAAAAAAAAAAAAAAAAATACCACGCATATCTATTCACTTTCTACATCTTGCATACCACATTTTCTCCAAGAATTCTTTCCCAGCACCAATATATCATCTGTGCTCTGCTCACACAAACCTAGCAGTAACATCATTTTGGGTAAATCAGCCTCTAGTAAGAAACATCGTGCCATTTCACACATGATTCTCCAAGAACGTTCTGCTGTACCGTTTTGATGCGGGGAATGAGGTGCTGATTACTCCTGCTTATTCTTGTGTTTCACCATGAGGGATTTAAATTCCTTGGATATATATTCACCAACATTGTCAGTCCGCAAATGTTTTACAGATCCATAAGGTGCACTGTCAGCTAGAAATTTCTCTGTGGCTGATATTGTATCACTCTTTTCTTTCATCAGGTAAACCATGAAGGCTACTGAATGATCATCCACAATTGTAATTGCATATTTAAATCCTCCCTTATCCACTACATTCATTGGGCCAGCTAAGTCACTGTGTACTAAATCTAAATTCCTAGTTGCTCTTTTATCTGGTTTCCTGTTTGTATGTTCCGGTTTCACCTTCATTAGAGGGCTACTTATAATAACTTACTTAATACTTACTTGTATGAGTCACTTAGACTCTCAGACTTACACCCGTCACATGATGCTCCAATACTGCTGACCTACACTTGGGAACCACTAACACGCTAGCATAAAGTGACGACACAGTTCATATCATACACAAGGGAAGCGCCCTAGTTGCGCTCCTATAGCTCTCAGTTAGCTACAGATAACCGACCCGATCACAGGTTACTCTAGCGTGTTATCTCTCTTTAAAGTTAGCTTCCTAGCCTAGCTTAAACCCGTGCAAGCTACATATTGTGACTCTGTATACTAACTCGTGTTATAAATAAAAAGTGAGTAAACTACTTTAACCTTGTTGTATCTTCTCAACCATAATAGTTATAGAAAGCCTAATAATTAAAATCAAACTCCGAAGAGACAACAAAGACACTATAAAGACAAACCAGTCGCCAGCCACCCTACCATATCGACTCATATGTTTGGAAGTAAGTAAGTCTTTCTTACACCAGAACATGTAGATGTACTCATTTTTCCTAAGATACCTACAGGCTTCACAATGAACTTTTTCCTTTTCACCAGAAATATGCATACCTTCCACTGCCTTCTCAAGTTATATAATGTCCTTAAAATTACAATGGCCTAGGATTTTATGCCACTCCTCAACGTTCACTTGCACATTTTCAACATTATTACTGAAGTATAAGTTAAGGTGGCGGCACACTGGGCAATTCGGGCTAACTTGCCACTTGCTTCTGCCACCTGCTTTGTATTTTGTTAGCCCAAATGAGTGGTTTGCGACCGACTCTTGCCGGGAGGGAAAACGGATAATATGTTGGAAGCAAGTCCGAGCAACTTGCTCCCAGCATGCCTCACAGATCGAGTGCTCAAATGAGCCATTATCTGTGTCCTTTATATACCAAGGAAAAAAATATTGAGCGTGCAAATCTTTGCTTGTACATGAAAATAGGTACTTCAATTAGTTAATCGACTCTGTAAATGTAGCAAAGAATTATATGAACAACACAAAATAGGTATTCAGTTTTTCTATTCACCATCGCCTGTTGTTTTGTAAACATAAACAAACGCCCGATATCCAGAAGGTCTTCATATGCCTCTGAAAAATAAGGCCTTCTCGAAAGCTTAATTGGAAATCAGAGCATGTATATATGTTATTAGCAATATGCAGAGAACTTCCAATATTGTGGGATCCTGGACATGAGCAGTACTGTACAGCTGGACATTACACATCTAACTACACCACCAATCTACTTAACTGCAGGTACAGTATATATCTTGAGGTTTTTTTATTTCCCTGTTTTAACTTAGATTATAGGTACCCAAACAATATCATACTAAAGATTCCCAAACATGAGCCTCAGCCTAGGAATCCCATGCAGATCCCAGTTGGGGAAATTCTCACTACACCTTTTCCACCCTCACCCCGTAGGGGGGTATTGCCTGTAGTAATGTGGGCAATACTTATAGGGTTTTGGCGCCCCTTCGGCCCCAGCCACTAGCTTTCAGTTCTGCAACTGTCCCTCTTTTCTTTTCATTTCCTTCCTGCTTGCTGTCACACCTCTCTATCTCCTTTTTCTGGCGCTATAGGACCTCGATGTTGCGGCGCCTAATATACATCAATCAAATCAATTTTCCACCCTCAAATAAAAATAAAACAACTTAAATTTAATATAAAACAACTAAAGTTTTATTTAGAACAACAGACTTCAAATTAAAACTCCTTAAGTTTATATTAGAACATCTGAAGTTTAATTTTAAATATTTGTATACCAGTAATTTAAAACACTTGAAGTTTGATTTTAATGAATTGAAGTTTTATTCAAATTATGTGAACTTTAAATTAAAATAAAGCAAGTAATATAGTTAATTGATTGTAGACTAATATATGTATGTGTGATTTGTAATGTAAAGATTTCCTTACATAAATTACAATTTCATAAACATTCTTGATAAATTAAACATAATAACTGTGATTCCTTTACGGTCCATCAATAAAGTAAAAACAAATCCCATGTGATTTACAATAAAAAAAGGTAAATAAAATAAATTACCAAAATGCATATGCACTCACATTTACATTGGCTATGCTAAGATTAATGTGGCTCTTATTTTTCAGATGATGTCCAGGCCAAGTTTGTGAATTTCAAGGGATCCTTTCAACAAGAGGTGAAGAAGATCCACAACACACCGAGTGGGTATAGTGGGGGTGCACGGACAAAGTGGGAATTTTTTGATAGGATTGGGATACAAAGACAATGTTGGGGATGCTCGGTATCAACGGACAATAACTGACATGGATACATAATAAGTGTTTTTATCTTCAAGCACGGGATTGGAATGTTAAAAGAAAGTGAATACAGTATCTGCGGTACTTAAAATGTTAAAGACACATGCTGAATAATCTAAATTTGTAATGAAGTACAATGATTACTTCTCCCTATATAACGGTAGCAACGTTATAGAATAAGTCAGACCTAACTTAACCAAATCTGGACCGGGTCAAACCACCCCAAAACTATTCGCCATTTGCATTATTTACATTTCCCAAGAACAGGCCAGCTGCCCCATACACTGCTCTGGACCCTGCTTGCTTGGATATGAAGACGGTCTTGGTTTCAGTGGCTGTACGCTTGGATCATCTTCATATTCCTTTGGCCGTGATATTTATTAAATAGTACAACACGTGTGATACTATATATTAAACAGTATTTTCAAAACTTTTCTGTACTTTCCTTAACCATGTATTCTTTATTTAAGAAATTTCACCTAACACAATGACTACTTTTTTAGATAATAGAAGTTAAGAAAATTCAAACCAAGGCAAAATGAAACTGTATTGTATCTATTATTACTATCTAACCAATCCAAAACAATAATGCATATAATATGCTCATATTTTAATTCTGTAAGTTGAAGACAAGGACCAAAATGCATTTTATGCAACAAAATAATAAGTCTGTGATGAAATATGTACTACATTTCAACCTAGGTGAGTGGAATAATTATAAATGGGAATTTGACACACAAACATCTATTGATGGAGATGAAAGGTTGTTTGAGAATTTATTATATATTCTCCAAATAATAGGAATAGAGTTACATTGTACAGTATTCCACCTAAGCAAAATGCACATAATGTATTGTACCAGTGGCCTTTTTGGTATGCCTTTATCAGAGCTGTTTTCCCAATTTTTTTGTCTCATAAAATATTTATTTGTTCTATTACTTTTTTGTATAGAGAGAGATAGAAAGTGGTGAGGGGAAAATAGTCATGTTCAGGAAAAGTTTAGTGTTGAGAAATTAATAAATGATGAAAACATTGGGGAGCCCAACCTAACCTACAATATAGTCGTTTTTATGAATACTAATTTACACAGCTAATTTGACCTCAAAATTCTTTACTCAAGCAAAATAATACTATCAAATGCAATAAATAAACATATAAATATATATTTACATGATCCAAACTACATTAACTTTAAATAGCACTTAATATAATTGCAAAATTCATTTTAGAATGGTCCAAAATAGTGGGTAATGATACTAAAATATACAATATAGTGAGTGAAGTACAGTACTTCTATATTAATACCATGAAAAGTGTTAGAATGGTTCAAAATAGTGGGGAATGATACTGAAATATACATTACAGTGAACACAGTACTAAAGTAAATTTACAGCACAATTTTCACAAGACAGTATATTAGGTTAGATATAATAAAAGGAATGCAAATAAATACAATGTTACAAGTAATAAGTACAGTATAAGTTTAGTACTCTCGTATATAAGTAACATTAATCCAATGTATTTTCGGTACCGTTTTTTCTACTGGAGTTATAATCAATTTTTAATTAATGTCTTTGTTAGATTTGGTTATAAAAGTCAATTTGTTTGTTTACATTATTTTTACTTCAGCATTCTTTGTAAAGTTGGCATGATTGGTGGGACACGGGAGGTTTTGTTGTCATTCTCCCTGGCTGCTGATGCTAATAAGTACTAACCAAAGTCGCTAGCAAGATATTACCAGTGTGACGGATAGCAAGTTTTTGCTAGAAAGGCAGGTAGCAAAAGCAAGTGGCAAGCTAGCCAGAATTGCCCAGTGTGCCGCCACCTTTACCCTCTCTTTTCACGTTGAATACAGAGCCATCTGGTGTAACTGGTTCTGCATGGTTAGGTTCAAAGTTTACACATACACCTTTTCTTGTTGCAGCTGGAACCGAAAATATGTTAAACTTATATGAGGGAATGTATAAAGCATTTTTTATCACCATTTCCCTTGGTTTACCATTTATATCATACAACATCACACTAACATCACCTCTGCCTAATACATCTCCAGTTTGTCTACTTCCGTCTGCTAGTTGCATCACTTGTTTATCTGGTTCAAAGTCTCTGTCCAATCTAATAAACTTGGTCTTGTCTGTTACAATATGCACTGATGCACCACTGTCCACCAACAATGTACTGGTACCTGCCTTATTATCCTTGAGAGATTGTGTGCTGGCCTGGAATGCAAAGTTGTGGAAGTTGTCACCCTCGTCACTGTCCTCTCCTCTTGGTGCTTGGTTTCCCTCACTGCTTACTGTGTTTGCTGTGGTGGCATTCTTCTTCCTGCACTGGTGTGTGTTGTGGTTATTGGATTTACACTTGTTACACCACCTATGGTTCTGCTGGGCTCGCTGGGGACACTGGAAGGACTTGTGACCTGGCTGGTGGCACTCATAACATTTCAGTGGGAATCTGCTTGTATTCATCACACTTTCTTCCTCACGGGAGCTTCTTAACTTTCCTGATTCTTCATAGTTCATCAGGGCCTTCTTGAACTCCTGGAACGTCATTTCCTTCTCCCGTTGTTCCACCACTGTGCTGAAGGTGTCGTATGCTTGAGGGAGTCCACTCAGCACCATCGCCATAGTCATACTATCACTTACTGCTTCGCCTGCTTTCTTTAGTGCTGCTGTCACTGCTTCTGTTTTTATTATGTAGTCTACCAACTGTTCGTCTCCGCCCAGCCGGAGTGTTGACAGTTTCTTGTACAGTGAAATCACCCTAGGTTTGCTTGTACCCAGGTAATAGTTCCTTAGGATCTGCAATGCTTCCTTGCCTTGATCTGCAATGCTTCCTTGCCTTTATCTGCTGCATCGCGAAGAATCAAGGCAATGCTTCTGTCATCTAGTAGCTGAATCAACTCTGCATATACTTGTTTGTTCTTACTTTCTTCCGGCGTCCTTCCCTCCAGTAAAACTTCATCAAGCTCCTTGGTCATCAAATTACCTCGAAACTTGGCTTCCCACACTTCAAATTTTTCTCCATCTCCATCAAACACTAGTCTGTGTCTGGGCCCATAACCTGTTAGAGTTGATGACATCTTGTAGGAGACTGGAGGGTGTGAGGATCACAGAAACAACGAGTTGCCGGGATCTATGTATTCTATGTAAACAGCTGGGAGTCTCAGTCTCCCATCATACAGCATAAACAACAATGCAGCAGCGCCATGCGCATCCCACACATACAATACTGTACATCATTAATAATACAATAATATACTCCTTAGTGACATAAGTTTTTTTGTTTTAACAAAATCCAACTCAAAATTAGGCTGGGGTGTGTTGTTCACTGTGCCAAAGTACCAAACCTATTAAACAATTACTTCGGCTGAAAATCGCGAAAAACTGTGATGCGCGAGGCCTGAAATGCATAGTAGTGTGTGTGTGTGTGTGTGTGTGTAACTCCTCTTGTCTCCTGTATAGTGACGTATATAAATAAGGTGTCGTCATCTAGTGGGACAGAAGAGAAGCTACGGTACCAACATCACCACGAAGCTCCACTACTGTTTCATCTGGTGCGACACCCAATAATTTCGGGGCCTCACAACAGTCATGGGCTACTGACAGCCTACAGCCCCGAGGTTGAGGTATAGAAAAAAAAAATGGTGTAACCCTTTTAATTTGAAGTTCATATTCTCGTCCTGTCCTTTCACTATCCCTCCCTTCTTTACCTTTCTCTGTTTTATCATCTGATGTACAGTCGGCGGCAAAAGTCCTGTCGCCTCACTTGCTTCACCGAGGCACGCGATCTTCATAGACTCGATATTATTAGGTGTAGAAAACGTGCATATTTCTCGAGTCCATGAACACTGCTTGTCTCGGCGAAGCAGGTGAGGCGAGTAAGAGTAAGGGTTGATGGCAGGTGTTTCAGATGTGAGAGACGGAACTGGTAGCTCACACAATGCCTGGTGTATACGATGGTAACGCTGAACTGGTGAAAGCGGGAGTGGAGGAGACTGTACAGTCATCTCATGTACAGTCACAAGCACTAATAAATATTCAGGTGTGTTTCAATACCTAGAGACAGTAAATAAATGCACAATAAAATCTCCATTGGAATTACTTCGTTGGTGAATTTGTCCTGTTCAAAGCTTCAACCAGAGCTGTAAACTTATTAGTGCTCGTTACTGTTTCTCTCTGCCTGGAATTTCTCACAACTTTGTCTAGCCAAATTCATTTTCGTCATCTACACTTTTATTACATTTTATTTCTTACTTATTTTAAGTGACCCCGTGTTGTAGTTAGAAAATTGGAGGTTAGTGAGTCCTTCAAACATTGCTATGAAACACACATACACACACCTATATGGAAGGAGCTTGTTTCGTGGCATAGTAAGGAGGAATCAGAAGCCACCAAGTCTCATACACGATCACAGGGTCCTTAAGGGGGTGTGGGAATAGGGGGACAGGCTTGGGGGGTTTGGGGGGGTGCAGGAGTAGGGACACAGGCTTGGGGGAGGGGGACTGAGGGGGTGCAGGAATAGAGGGATAGATTTGGAGTGGGTAGAAAGCCTGTCCCCCTATTCCCGCACCCCCCAAGCCTGTCCCCCTACTCCCACACCCCCTTAACTATCGCCTTTCCTATATATAAACTTTTGGAGACAGAATTTCCTCACTCACTCACCCTTATATTAAACTTTACCAGGTGACCAAAGTTGAGAATGTAGCCGGGCTCCACTTGTTGTCTTCAAAATATCCCGAAGCTCAGAGACGCCTTACAGAAACACATCCGTTCACTACCACTGTCAGCCACTACTACTTTATGTATGTGTATGTGTGTGTATAAGAGAGAGAGAGAACGTGTGTATGTGTGTATGTGTGTGTAAGAGAGAGAGAACGTGTGTATGTGTGTATGTGTGTGTAAGAGAGAGAGAACGTGTGTGCGTGTGTTTGTGTAAGAGAGAGAGAACGTGTGTGCGTGTGTTTGTGTAAGAGAGATATGGTGTGTGCGTGTGTTTGTGTAAGAGAGAGATAGTGTGTGCGTGTGTTTGTGTAAGAGAGAGATAGTGTGTGCGTGTGTTTGTGTAGGAGAGAGAGACCGTGTGTGTGTGTGTGTGTGTGTGTGTGTGTGTGTGTGTGTGTGTGTGTGTTCTCCGGTAACAGCCAAGCAATATGTCCTTTATCATCTTGGTCAATACCCATGTTTCATAATCATAACCATTAATAATACCAACGTTTTATTACAGTAAGTCTCAACTTACATATTCTACAAATACTCTTTCTGTGTCTGTGTGTGTGTTTATATATATATATTTTTTTTTATAGAGTAATGTTGTTTATCATCAGTTCTTTATTATTTCTATGTATGTATGTATGTATCACTTCACTTTTATTGTCCATCACAGATAAAAAGACTTTAATTAATAAACAAAGGAGGACTGATAATAAAACATTGATTTGCAACAAATGCAAACTTTTTGTGTTTATTAAATCACAGATTACAGTCAAAGCAAATAAAAATTCGCGACCACATCCTCAAATTATTAATATCATCTGAGCTGGTAACACTGCGTGGTGGGGAAGGTGTTGTTGTAAGTGAATAAATGTTACCAGCTCAAATGACATAAACATATAATTACGTGGTCCCAAATAAATGTTACCAGCTCAAATGACATAAACATATAAGTACGTGGTCGCGAATTTACGAGCTCAGGTGTACAGCCACAATCAAATATCCACCGACACTTTCCTTCCATCGTAGTAAATATTATCTTGGTAATAAAGAACAACACTTGTATGATTTTGCAGCACCTCATAATAACAATTGATGGAGGTTGAGTTGACATAAGTTGTTCTATGATTATATTGTGAAAAGATACTGATTAATTTGTATGTACAGTCGGCAGCATAAGTTCGCTTCATTTCCACTATGTATGTATGAGCTATAATGATGATATTACACAATGTAAATGCAGAGATGACAGATATAGTTCACATGTGGTAAATTACGTATGTTGTTGGTATAAAAACTATTTGAGAATGCAACTATCTGGTCATATTAACATTATTAAAGTCATGAGACAGACACAAATTTATGCTGCCGGCTGTACGATGGAAGGAAAGTGTCGTTGGTTATTTGATTGTGGCTGTACCAAAAGAATAGACTACTATCTCATTAAAATACAGTTTATATTCAAAGTAAATATCTGTACAAAAAACAGTAAAGGTCTGTGTGTGTGTGTCAGTGCAACAACAGTGTGAAAATCACTAATTCATTTTATTCTAGGTATAGAACATACACATACATTTTCTCTTTCTCCCTCTCTCTCACACACAAGAAACAAAACACACATACTCTCTCTGTGTGTCTCTTTCTCTATCCCTCTCACAATAAACCAAAACTAAAATACACACACACATATATTATAACTCCTTATAGTGGGTACAGCCATGACTGATAATGATGCACCAGCGTCCAAGATGTGTTGGAGAGAAAAACAACAGAGTTCGAAAAATTAAGTCTAAACCTCTCTCATTTTTTAGAATGGTTTGGAAAATAATTTGTTGGAACTCTGTTTAGTTGCTCTCCAACACTCCTTGGACCGTGGTCCAGCACTATCAGCCATGACTGTACATAGAAATAATACAAGTTGTTGATATTATGTTATAACTCCTTATAGTAAGTACATAGAAATAATACAAGTTGTTGATATTATGTTATAACCCCTTATAGTAAGTACATAGAAATAATACAAGTTGTTGATATTATGTTATAACTCCTTCTAGTAAGTACATAGAAATAATACAAGTTGTTGATATCATGTTATAACTCCTTATAGCGGAGTATAACAATATAACAGCAAGTCTTTTATATAAAACATATCAACTTAATTAATAAAATATGCAGTTTATTTTGTCATATAATAAAACATTGAAATTATTAGTAAAAAGATGGTATTAAAACTTTTTACTGAAAACATGAAATTAGATAATAATTATGATAAATAAAAAATAGGTTATACTGTTTATCAAGAGTAAACAAAGTTCATAATGTGATGTGTGCTTCATTGTTACTGGTTTGTTGGCATTTGTGTGTGTAGGTGTGTGTTTGTGTGTGTGTTTCCTTGTTACTGATTGTCTGGTACTTGTGTTTGTATGTGTGTGTGTTTCCTTGTTACTGGTTCTCTGGTACTTGTGTCTGTATGTGTGTGTGTTTCCTTGTTACTGGTTCTCTGGTACTTGTGTCTGTATGTGTGTGTGTTTCCTTGTTACTGGTTGTCTGGTACTTGTGCTCGTTTATAAAGAAAGAGAGCCAGCCTACGATACATTGGGGCAAGGTACAGCATAATGTTAATGTCCACAAACCTAATCCAAGAGAAGTAGATAAATGCAGATATTATTGTGGCTAAGGCCAAGGTCACAATTTCCAGCCTCGGCAAATACAATCCCACACTCCGGATTTCTGCTTTCCACACCTGGTCACACAACGTTATCTTCTGTGTTGAGTTTGTATCTTGTTCAGAGTCAGTAGTGTTGGGTTCAAGGTCAGACATTTCTTTTTTAATTTCCGTGATATCTTTTTCAATGTCTGTAACATCTTGCATAATGTCTGAAATATTAACACACATAGTGAGTATAAGAGAGAGAGAAAAAAAAAATATTAACACCAATGTTGATCATGAGAGAGAGAGAGAGAGAGAGAGAGAGAGAGAGAGAGAGAGAGAGAGAGAGAGAGACATAATAATGATCTCATTATCTTATCATTATAATAATATTGACTTATACTGTAAACAAGGTATTATTTCTTAACACTATAAATACTCATTATATATATATATATATATATATATATATATATATATATATATATATATATATATATATATATATATATATATATATATATATATATATATATATATATATATATATATATATATATATATATATATATATGTGTGTGTGTGTGTGTGTGTGTGTGTGTGTAATCCAATGAGTTGTCTGTTGGTTGATGTGTGTGTGTAGGTATGTGTGTGTAAGCCACTGAGTTATTTGTTGGTTGGTGTTTCCCCTTGTGTGTGTGTGTGTGTGTGTGTGTGTGTGTGTAAACCATTGTGTTTCCCCTGTGTGTGTGTGTGTGTGTGTGTGTGTGTAAACCGTTGAGTTTTCCTCTGTGTGTGTGTGTGTGTAAACCGTTGAGTGTCACCTCTGTGTGTGTATAAACCACTGAATTATTTGTTGGTTGGCTTTTCCCATTGAGTGTGTGTGTGTGTGTGTGTGTGTGTGTAAACCATTGAGTGTCCCCTGTGTGTGTGTGTTGATAGGTCAGGTTGTATGTTATATGTTGTGTATAAGATAAGTTTGGTTACACTCACCAGTGGGACAGGGTTGACTCACTGTACCACACTCTTCATCATATAGACAATTAAAAGAGATGGTAAAATTCAGGTGATGAGACAATGGGCGACTACAGTTGTATTGTTCTATAGTCTGGTTGTGTCCTGGTGTGGTCTCAGTCACCCTCATCCAGTCTATACCCACCTGTAATGTTAAAATATGATAATTACACATTCATAAACACACTTATATATTATCATTATTATTGTTATTGTTATTGTTATTGTTATTGTTATTATTATTATTATTATTATTATTATTATTATTATTATTATTATTATTATTATTGTCATTATTATTGTCATTATTATTATTGTCATTATTATTATTGTCATTATTATTATTGTCATTATTATTATTATTGTCATTATTATTATTATTGTCATTATTATTATTATTGTCATTATTATTATTGTCATTATTAATATTGTCATTATTACTATTATTATTATTATTATTATTATTATTATTATTATTATTATTATTATTATTATTATTATTATTATTATTATTGCAATCAACAGCATTAACTATTAATCAATAACAACAACAATAACAACAACAACAACAACAACAGCAAAAAAAAAGAAGAAGAAGAAGAAGAAGAAGAAGGTAAACACAACTGACCTGAACCAAGTAGTATCGTGGAGGTGATGTGGTTGAAGGTGTGTCATTGTACACCTGACCACTGGTGGAGTCAGGAATGTACCAACCATCACACCTCACCTCCAGCCATACATGTTGAGTCATGATGTTATTTGGTGTGTGAGACATTGTTACCAAGGCACCATTATAATAATCATCAGAGTACCACAACCTGATACTCCAGTGTTGGTTTGGTAGGTCCTTGAATGTAAGACTGGTCACCTGTTCCTCCCCTTCCATCACATCTATGTCCACTCCCGTTGTTGATACATTGGTGTACTCTGAAGGTGAGACAATGACATGATAGTGTTGTGTTCACCTTCATAACCTCCTTCTCTATCCTTCCTTATCAATACAGTTAAAGAGAGAGAGAGAGAGAGAGAGAGAGAGAGAGAGAGAGAGAGAGAGAGAGAGAGAGAGAGAGAGAGAGAGAGAGGCCTTGTAGGAATTGGTAAATGGTGATAGAGAGGTGGGATACTAAGAACAAAGGAAATAGAAAGAAAAAAAAGAGGGATAAATAGCAATTACAAAATATAAAATAATAGTTAGTGCTTCATTCGTTTTCTGTGGTAACTTTGTTTTATAGAAAATTATTAATCAGCAGAATTTATAGGGTAACTATGATAAAATAATTATATATAATTTACACTTACTTTAGTAATTTCCCTTCTTGTAACCCCTTTCTCTTTCTCTCTTTCTTTCTCTCTCTCTGTATCTTTCTTTCTCTCTCTCCCATGCCTCTTTTTCACCTACTCTCTATCTCTTTTTTTTCTCCCTTCCTTCTTTCTCCATCTTTCAATATATTTTCCTTCTCTCTCTCTCTCTCTCTCTCTCTCTCTCTCTCTCTCTCTCTCTCTCTCTC
>JAWZYT010003716.1:0-102500 GCA_034508575.1 Petrolisthes manimaculis | reverse complement strand
TCCCTTTTCCTTCATTATTCAGTATTTCTATTTTCCTTCATTCAGAATTTTCCCTTTTCCTTCATTATTCAGTATTTTCACTTTTCCTTCATTATTCAGTATTTTTCCTTTTCCTTCATTATTCAGCTATTTCTCTTTTCCTTAATTATTCAGCATTTTCACTTTTCCTTCATTATTCAGCTGTTTCCCATCTATCTTCAGTATTCCATCTTTATTATCAACCCCCTTTTACCTTTTCTCTTATCTTTCATCATTTCTCTTATCTTTCATTAATTATTTCACTCTTAGTTTCATCGTTTTTATTCATTTTTTTTATTTTTATTTTTTTTAGAATTCCTTGTCTTTCTTTCCCTTTTGACATTTAGTTACTGCGCTTTGCCTATCTCCCTCTTCCCTTCCCTTCCCTTCCTCCTTGCTTCTCTCTCATCTCCCTCATACACCCTCTTTGAATAATTCTTCCCCCTCCCCCTCTATTCTTCCTCCCTTTTCTCTTACTGTTGCCTGTACTTCCTTTGTATTCCTTTTCTTCCTCCTCCTCCTTTTCTTCTTCCTTCCTCCTTTTCTTCTTCCTCCTCTTTTTCCTTCCTCCTCCTCTTCCTTACTCCTCCTTTTCTTCCTTACTCCTCTTCATTACTCTTCCTCCCTACCCTGCTATTCTTCCTCTTGTCTCAACCCCCCACTTCTACCCTCTTAGTCTCCATAAATGCATTTGTTTACATGTCTACTTATAACCCCTGTGTGTGTGTGTGTGTGTGTGTGTGTGTGTGTCGTCTATCTGTCAGCCTGCCTGCCTGTCTGTCTGTCTCATAACTGTATAATATGTATGTTTGTTTTACTTTGTTTATATTTTTATTATATACACATCACTATGTATGTATGCCTGCGAGTTATCATAAATAAAACTTAACACTTTATTACTACTCATCAGTTATACGGTATTACTTAGTTTAAATGTTTTTGTTTTTCTGTTGCTGTTTTGTTCAATTAGCCTAAGGGACCCTGTGATATAGTCAGCAGAAACTTGGAGGTAAATGAGTCCTTCAAATATTGCCACGAAACACACACACCTATATGGAAGGAGCTTGTCTCGTGGCATGGTCAGGAGGAATCAGAAGTCTCCAATTATCATACACGATCGCAGGGTCCTTCAGAGGAAAAACACTGCCTCAGCCAGTGGACATACAAGTGATTGTGTGTGTGTGTGTGTGTGTGTGTTGTGTGTGTGTGTGTACCCCCCACTGTGAACCCAGACACATTTTCTGAGTACATTCCACGTACCCAAAGTTAACATGAAGGGGACACTGTGATTTAGTCAGAAAATTGAAGGTAAATGAGTCCTTCAAACACTGCCACGAAACACCATCTATAGGGAAGGAGCTTGTTTCATAGTATAGTCAGGGGGACTCAGAAGCCTCCAATATTCATACACGATCACATGGTCCCTTAAAAAAAGTAATAAAAAAAAAAGTTGTGGTGGTCTAATGAATCCAGAAATCCCACTCCCACTCTCCCTCCTCTTACCACCACTCTTGTCACCCTCCACTCCTCATACTTATCTCCACACACTCTCTCTCTCTCTCTCTCTCTTCTCTCTCTCTCTCTCTCTCTCTCTCTCTCTCTCTCTCTCTCTCTCTCTCTCTCTCGTGCGGAAATTGACGTGTGCTGTGAATGTATACCTTTGTGTGGGTCGATACATTTTTTTCGTCCCGCTAGGTGTCACTCTCGGGGTGTTGGTTGGGTTGGTTGGTTGGTTCGTTCAGTCAGTCAGTTCCAAAAGTCCTCTCGCCTCTTACACTGTCTATAATAGGAAAAGATAGGTCATTATTGTTTAAGTACTTCAATGAATGGTCTACCAAGTGACTCAGTAATTAAATAACAACAAACCTATTAAATAATGTTATATTACAGTTAGGTAAATTTACATTTTCTATAGGCTATGTTGTAAACCCTTGAAAACAACAGCGTGTGTACGAATTCTTGTGCCATCCAACAGTACCAAGTCTTGAATCACAACGTGTAAACTTAATTAAAAGGTATACGTAGTAGATTCTCTTGTTGGTACTACTTACTGATTCCTCCTAACTATTACCAGAACACAGACACCTCACCTCAATGGTACTAATAGGGTATCTGTTTTCGTGGTAAAGGCTAGTTTGGAGGATTAAGAGACCTTCCAATTCACCAACCAAAGAATTTCCCCTTGTGATAATTGGGAATCCGTATACTGATTCTATACTGATTCCTCCAAACTTACCACGAAACATATTCAATATATTAGTAACATTATTATAAGTTTATTTGTTTCCTGACATAAATTGGAGTACTCTGTAACCATCCAATTCACCATCAAGCTAATTCCTCCAGTCTTTGCCAATAAACAGAAAGTCACCTATTAATAGTACCGTACCATTAAAAGCATCATCTGTTTCCTGGCGTACTTTGGAGGAATCAGTAGCCTACCTCTTGCCTCAGAGTGTGTGTGTGTTAAATAGAGAATGAGGTGTGATGTCACTAAAACCGATACTTGCCTAACAATACCTTTGCCTGAAATTACCCCTTTGTTCTGACTTTTTGTTCCTTCTGTGTGTGTGTGTGTGTGTGTGTGTGTGTGTGTGTGTGTGTGTTATAAGTGTTGTCAAGGTTTTTAGCTAAATGGTATCGATATGTTTTTGTTGAATGGTTGATTTAGGTTAGGGTCTACTTGTGTGTGTGTGTGTGTGTGTGTGTGTGTGTTGGCAGTGTTAGGAGGTATATAGATCTTTCTTTACCTTGATATGTCTTTGTGTTGAGCGGATTAGGGAAGTGTGTGTGTGTGTGTGTGTGTGTGTGTGTGTGTGTGTGTGTGTGTGTGTGTGTGTGTGTGTGTGTGTGTTATGTTCTCGGGTGTTGTATATCGTGTTTCAGATCCGTCACTGAGGCTCAGGTCACCTTCAACACACACACACACACACACACACACACACACACACACACACACACACACACACACACACACACACACACACACACACACACACACACACACACACACACGTAAACCAATCGACAAAAAACATAGCAGTCGACAAAAATCATTCTCACCACTGCTAACACACACACACACACACTCGTAAACCAATTGACAAAAATAATCCACCACAGCTAACGCACACACATATACACACTACTGCTAATACACACCACTGAACACACACACACACCACTGCTAAAACACATATACCACCGAACACACACACACACCACTGCTAAAACACATACACCACCGAACACACACACACACACACACACACACACACACACACACGGAATGTATAGGATGTGGCCGAGTTATATAAACAGTGACGGGGAAAATGACCGCTGGAGCAGAGAGGGATCTACTGTTTTTATTTATTGTTTTTTTGTTGACTCTCCTGACCGACCACTGCATGGGTCGGTATTCACAAAACATATCAGAGTTTGGACTTGTTCGTATGTTTGCCTTACTGACCTCACAATAATGTATCAGGTTCATTTCGAGGCAGTGAATGATTTATCTATTTTCTTATATAAAAAAAAGAGCATATATGTATTTGATTTCGAAGCAGTGCCGGCTCCTATTCCTTGCCGAGAAAATTACGAAGAAAACTTGGTAATTCGAGCCCTTGGCTGCTTGGTGGCGACACTCTATAAGAGGTATTTGTGTTGTTGGTAATAATTATAGTGTTGTGTATTTGTTGTAGTTGTAAATAATTGGTTCTTATATTGTGTTGTGTTGTTGTTTCAGGGATGTGGTGGTCGGACAAGTCAGAGTGAGGTCAGCAGTCGTCCATTACCAGGCATCTACAACAGGTGACAAAAATACTATACCTATATCCCTAAAGGGACCATGTGATGTAGTCAGATAATTGGAGGTATACAGAGGCCTTCAAATATTGCCACGAAACAATTCCTATGTAAAAGGAGCTTGTTTCGTGGTATGGTCAGGACTCAGGAGGAATCAAAAGCCTCTAATTCTCATAGGCTACACGATCACAGGGTTCTTAATTAAGAGGATTATCTCGTGGTAATGATGAGGAGGATTTGAAGGCCAATTGATTCCTCCAAACTATGCCAAGAAACAAATGCCCCCCGCAGTGTTTACTAATATGAGATCTGTTTCATGACATAGTTTGGAGAAATCAGTATCCCTCTAATTTACCGTCAAGAGAACATCCCTCAAAAAATCCACAGTGCAATGATATTTCAAATTCTCAGAAGTGCAATGACATTTTAAATACTTAAAAACATGTGTCCATGTGAACGTAATCAGATTAGACAAAATTAACTTGAAAAAAGTTATTGATATTTTCTTGGTAGTGCTCATAAATAGGAAACCAAGTACAAAGGATCAATGATGGGAATAATATGTAAAAACTTTGCATTGCATCATTGTAATAAAAAACAATGAAAATAGTTCAACAATAGTTCGTATTCATAATGGAAAGTTTTGATTAAATAGAGCATAAAAAATAGGTAATTTATTTATGATGTAGGTTGACTTGTTTACTAAAACCAGGGTAGCCTAACCGGTATAAATATAAATCCTATTTGGCATTAGTAGAGGGATAAAAAATCTATAATTCTCTGCGGGAGTAACAACCCATGTTTCACCCACTGATATTGTACTGTACAAACTTGAGATAACTTAAGATATACAGATGCTGATTTGAACCCTTTCCTATCCTAAAAGTTATTCATCTCTTCCGTGGTCCTCCTATCTTTCCTCAAAATTCATTCAGATATGCGTACTTCAGATCTTCATAACAATAACATAACAATTTGCTAACAAGAAAATATTCCCTTAAATTATCAATATCAGTCAACCAGTCATACGTGACGGCTGCCAAACCTAACTACACACACACTTAAGCTCACAAAGATTTCATGAACTAACTGACCTTCAAAACACACACACACACACCTAAGCTCACAAAAATCCCATAAACTAACTGATCTCCAACACACACACACACGCACATACATACATAAGCTCACAAAAATCACATAAAATAACTGACCCCCAACACACACAGACATTCCATGAGTTAACTGACCCCCCACCCCCACCCGCAGGCAGAATGGAAGGCTCGAGGGAGGGGCAGAGTGATGGCGGGAGTGAGGAGGGGGGAGAGGAGGGGGGCGAGCGACAAAGCCCCAGAGAGGACACCCCCCCAGCCCCCTGCTCTGCCTTCTGTGGTCCAAGGTCCTGTTCCACGCTGCCCCCCTCCCTCTCACCACACCAGGGTAAGTCAAGGATGCCATCACATTTATTATATTTCTTCTTTTATTTAGTTACGTGGTTACATAGAAGGGTCTCTGCACTCTCCCACCTTTCACCACACACACACCCACACCCACACACACACACACCAAGGTGCATATTACTATTGTACATTCTCTTCCAGTTGGCACGGTTGTATATTTGTGAAATAGCATATCTCGCCATTTTAACACGATTGCCTTCAAGGTAGACACGTTTCCAGAGCATTTTGTCACCTGGAAGATTAAATCATTCCTTCTCTAAAATAAATGGTAAAGAGCTACGTAAAGATAATAAGAGGAATATATAAAGATAATAGATTAACATGAATATATTTTGATAAGTATTATAATATTGTCTACAGCGCATTGCATAGGAATATTTTATATACTAGGTACAGGCCCTAGGCTAACTATTAAACCAACATTAAACTCCCCAATACAATTACATAGAATCAACAATATTAACACACATATTATAATTTAGTGTATCCTCTAATCAAGTTTTCTTTGGTGAACATACATAGAAAACTATTTTGCTCTTTTTTTATGTGTATTGTTGCACATAGCCAAACGTTCAGCTACAAACGTTGTTGTCTATTATAACGTTACAACAGTATTGACGCCTCATAGTCAAAATTATGCGTTAGTTTACACTGTGAGTCTGTCAGTGGAATCACCACCTGTCAGTGTTCTTAACCCACTCATCCTTGAACCTTAGTAATTATATACCGTTACGGGAAGGTAATAATAATAACAAATGAGTATAATAGCCCGAGTAACAGTTAACCTCAAGTTACCTAAGAATTAACCTACATATTTTTTCTCATAATTAACATATATTTGGTTCCATAGTTGTTTATGAAGTTCAGAGATCAAATTAAATATACTTGTAGGCTACTATGATGTGTTTGGGAATAATTATATTACTGTACACTCGCGATCCAAAATTTGTATCCAGGCTTGCTTTGTTTATATAATAATAATAGTATAACTTACCAGTGTGTTTTGTGACCAATAAAAGGACAGGAAGGAGTATGTGGGTGGAGTGATGAAGAGCAATAGAGGATGTAGGTAAATAAACCGGAAATACAGACACAAATAGACAAGTCCTTTTATCGTGGCATTCCCAGAGAGAGAGAGAGCGAGAGAGAGAGGAAGTGAATAGTGTTTGTATGAGAGAGAGAGAGAGAGAGAGAGAGAGAGGTGAAATGTGTTTGTATACCATATTACACTAATACAATGGGAACAGGATAATACTGTACAATACAGGGAAGATACATTACACACGAGGGTTGGGATGAGACTCCCCCCCCCCCCACACACCTTTTTATCTTATCTAGCCTACTGTACAATAACAGACTTACCTTATAAGGTGTCTTGGAGAAAAACTGTTCAGGGAAGTACCTAGATAAGATTGTGTGTTTGTGTTTGTGTTTTTTTTTTTTTTTTTTTTTTTTTTTTTTTTATATATTAATTAATGTCCGTTTACACTATGTACCACTTTTTTTATGATGAAGGTAGAGGGAACAGAGCTACCTATTGTTTTGTAAATATGTAAGGCTCAGACAAGGAAAAATACTTTGTCTCATCATTAAACAAATATTAGTAAAGTAAAGCTGTTTATTATGTGGGTGGTGGAAGTACAAGGACCTGTAAATTATACAGAGTCACTTTACGCCATGACAAGTGGAGGAAAAAATAATTGTGTGTGTCAATTACTGTATATTTCTTGTAACAATATGACAAAGCGGACGAGAGAAATAAAACAGGAACCACAGTCTTCATTTTTCATATCCAATTGACGACATATTTTGGGTTAACATGTTCACCAGAATTATCCCAGTACTATAATAGAATCCTTGAAACTTACTATAACTACTCCACCCACCAGATCCCAAACTTACTACTGTAGCCAACACTTTAGTTATTGTTGTGATCTTTTAATTGGGGCGAAGTGCAAAGGTGCATTAATAAACCCTCAATCAATCTATCCTTGATGTATTAGATATCTTATGTCTTACACTACCATCGAAGTGTTATTTGAAACAGTATAGTGAGCATAATCAATGTTAATTAGCCTAATATACTTACAACCTTGATCCTCATTTGGTCAAGATGGAGAGATCATTAACATACATTGATTTACGATTCAATACATGATAATACTGTACTGTAATTCAGAATGGAGGTCATCACAGTCAGTCAAATTAGCATAAAAGTGACCCCAAAAAATGACGTCATGGATGTATACACACAATCTCGCAGTTTGTTAATTGAGCAAGTGGTGTTGAGGGTAACATATGTTGTGAAGTGGTAATCGTTTTATAGGTGATAACAACGGTGAGTGCCTGTGGTTAGGACTTGTGGCTATACAGCTGGACAATTGTAATCACCCCACCCAGAGAAAAAAAATAAAATGTTGTTGTTTTGTGCCTGATTGAACCTGGGCCCGTGTTCACAAAAGCAAAGTTCATTCCTACCTTGTAATTTTGTTGGTAAGTGTTCATTCATGGCAAGGACTAATAAGACCCAGCTCTGCTTCTAATCATAACATAAGCTCATACAAATAAATCAGCAATGCCATTCACTACTTCGAAATGAACCTGAAACACTGTGGTGAAGTCAGTATTGCCAACATATGAATCTGAAACCATGTGATGAAGTCAGTATTGCCAACATATGAACCAGAGCCGTAGAATATTCTAAGGCTCTGTATGAAGCAGTCCAAACTCTTGATATGTTTTGTGAACACCGGCCCTGAGTTTATGATTGATTGGGTCCAATCCATAAAATGGCTTTTCGTAACTCCTTTTAGTTATTCTCTGCCTACTAATGATGATGATGATGATTACAACGAATGATAATAATAATAATACCAACAACAACAGTGTTTACCGAGTATTTAGCGGAATATTTGCACAGAACGCCATTTCTCCATATGATAATTCCATTAATATTATTTATATATGTAAAGAGGGCATATATTACCGATATGTAATAATGTATAACTGTTACGAGAATAGTTGGCAGACACTCGCTACTTGCATTGTAGTCTCTGTGAATCTAATGCATACATAATGATGAAGTCTCCAAGCTCACCAACCAGAAAACACATTGGTACAATCTGTGGTACATACGATGGTGTGGTACCAGTACGATGGCTCCATAGACAAACAATATACTGTACTGTACAGTAGAGCCATTGTACCGATACTACGCTATCATCAACACCACAGATCGAATGAGTGGATGAGTTACGTGGCATAGTTTGGAGGGATCAGAATCAGAGACCTTCCAATAAAAGAATATACAATACTATACCCTTAATTAATTGACCTCTCCTTCAGCAGCTGCCGCCACCTCCTCCTCTTCTTCTCCTGGTGGTGGTGGTGGTGGGGACTCTGGTAAGCGGCGGCGTCTGTGGGGTCTAAGGGGCTTGGTGAAGATGTTCCGACGGCGGGTACGACGACGTGCTGGTGAAGCCACTGCCAGCCCACAGCCTCCTCAACCCACACTCAGGGCACGATCCACCTCAGAGCTGGCTGTTGATCTGCAGTACAGGTAGGATGGGATGTAGTGTGATTAAAGGTGGAAATGGTTTAACATACACACACACACGATGGAAGGACAGAATATAGAATAACAGATAAAATACAGAAACACATAGACACACGATGAAAGGATAGAATAACAGACAAAATACAGAAACACACACACACACACGATGGAAGGATAGAATAACTGACAAAATACACACACATACACACATGATAGAGTAAAGGGCCCAATGCATGTCTAGTTCCACTCAGCATGTATTGGGACCTTAACAGACAAAAATGAGAAAAGATATTTATAAACTTGTTACATAGTGAAGTATAGTAGTCACCCTGGTGTTGGTTTAGGTCACAGCTATCAGTAACATGATGTCATTTATGTTTTTTACACGTATTGTAATGGTGACAACTACCAGGGAGGGGGATGCTGCTGATATTATTATTGTTGTGAAAGTTGTGACACCAATTCGTCACAAACAATATTGACTCGACAATGTTGTTACCATAAATGTTTAAAAGTTGGTGTTTTTTAATCAAAGTCTAGTATGTAACTAAATTTAACTTAAACTGAGCTTAACTCACCAGAATCCAACTTAAGCCACCAGAACCTAGCTTAACCCACCAGAACCTATATTAACTCATTAGGTCAAGTATAGCTCACAGACCTTCTTTTATTCCATTGTACCCCTCTGCTGCCTTTAGTTATCTTATATGTTTGTTTGTCATTGGTGTAACTTTATACAATATACAGTATACAGTAAACTCTATTACCGTATTTGTAATAAAGTTACTATTTTTTCCATATTACTGTGACACTTGGCTGTATGTAGGAATATGTGTAGTGTTGACAATAGTGTAGTACAGTACTGGTACAATGGTTGTGTAGTGTTGACAATAGCATGGTATTGGTTGTACAATGTGTAGTGTGCCTATGGAATCATCATACCAGCACCATACCATTGTTAACACCATTAACCTTCTTTACATACGTCCCTCTGTATCAAGAGAATACAACTAACAGGTTTCCTCTCATCACAGTGCAAGCGGTGGACCATATAACCAGGGTCTGAGTGTATCTCATGACTCTGTGTTCACCCCTGACACTACCAATGATCATCACAACCATCATGGCCACCACAACCCTCCACCAGCCCTTGCCATAGCCACCAGGGGAGTCAACATGGTGAGTTATAAAGGATAAGGTCGTCAGCTGCTGAGGTTACTAAGGTGCTCTTCTACACTATAACACAAACACCTACAGTACAGTATTTCTTTTTGTCCTGTGTCTTTAAGGGGATGGCATACTTTTAGTACATACATTATAGTGCATTGATTCCTTCATAGTATGCCATAAAATGGGACCAGATTAACAAAAATAATGGTGGCCTGTTGCATGAAGTAGTTTGGAGGAGTAAGTTACTCCAGATTTACCAACCAACTCTGTACTTCCTCCTTAATCATCTATCCAAACCATGTCTGGCAGTCTTCACGTAATGGTTTAAAAACAAAACAAAAATGACAGCACTGTAACATCAGCAGAAGAAAAGATCTGTATTTACTCAGGAGTTGGCCTAGGCTTTCTAATCTTGCAACAATTGTGAAATAATTAAATGGGCTTTGTGCTGTATACAGTATAGTAATTACCATACCATTTATATTACATTGTCAATTAACTGAGGTCAAGCATGGTGGTTTGGTTATCAATTTCATAATAGTCAGTAAGGCAATGTATTTGTAGAGTAATAGAGTGTGTGTGTGTATGGGGGTACAAGTGGAGAAGTGTATGTGTATTGTTTGGTGTTGTCAAGTGTGGTGGGTTTAAGGACAGAAATCCTATAGAAATATGGTCAGGGTTTACTAAATACTCAAGTTAGATAATATTGTTTTAAAGTGTAATGTATCTTAAACCTTAAAAGTTTTATAGGATGAATACTGAAGTAAAATTGTTGTATGGAGATACTTTGGATATTTAGCTAATTTTGAGTGTACTATGGATTAATATTGAAGTCTGTGTGAAATCTGGTTGCCATATTGATCACTGAACTGAAGTGAAGCAAAGGGTTTGGTTGCTCTCAAAATCTTATCACCTTATCAATACAATGATAAAGATTACAATTTGGTGATAGTGGATGAGATGGAGTAGGGGAGGGAAGGGGGGGAGGTATAGTATTTGCCTCGCCTGTTTTGTAACTTATGGTGTTTAATCATTCGTGATTTTCATGCTACTGTATTCTGGTTTCTGTCTATCATTTCCTTTTTGCTTCCTTTTGTTCACTTATTGGCCCCAGCACTCTTCCTTCTATCATATGTTCCCTCTTACAAACTCTGCTCTCTATTATAGCCCCTCCCATCTCCCCTTCCACATTCCCTCATCCCATCCCACACACACACACACACACACACATACACACAC
Organism: Petrolisthes manimaculis; assembly: GCA_034508575.1. Lineage (NCBI taxonomy): Eukaryota > Metazoa > Arthropoda > Malacostraca > Decapoda > Porcellanidae > Petrolisthes > Petrolisthes manimaculis. Next base: position 91,253 of record JAWZYT010003716.1, on the reverse strand, counting down.
ACACACACACACACACACACAATCATACCCCTCTTGCTCCCTATCATACCCTGTACTGTACTTCACTCAGTATACTTACAGTGGTGTTGGTGGTGAGGTGTAGTGAGCATACTGTTACATTTTCAACATAATGAAAACAAATTCTGAACTCTGGGAGTTAAAGCAAAACCAGGATTATTCTTTTTGTTTTACTTCCATACCATATACATAATACTGTACTGTAGTATTTAGCTCTACATGTACCATTAGATAGACATTTTGGGAATTTGATTTCTGCAAAATCGAGAGATGTACTGTACAGTGTTTGATTATTATGGAGAAAAGAAAATTTCTCTTTCAAAATAGAATATTAAACAGGCCTTTTTTTACTTGAAAATAAATGATTCTCTAATTATATCATGAAATAATAAAAAATGTCGAGGAGCAGAAACATGTGAAAAAACTTTCACAAATTTGAAACAAGAAAAAAACAATTGTGAAAAAGGAGAATAAAAAAGATAAGAATAACCATGATACAAGATAAAACCAATGTTGATATTGTAAGTACGGTATTGTTCTGGGGAACTCCACTGTCCTTCCCTGGTTATTTTGTTGTATTGTAGATATTTGCATCTTAGAAAGTTATATGTTAAATATTTACAGAATTTTACCATTTAGGCATGTTTACTATTTTATTACTTGTTAATGGTATTTTTCCAGTAGGTTCAACATATAGTAGAGTTTTCCATATCTAGTTATTTCAATCATGGGTCTTCACTGAACACCTCACCCATTCTTAGTGTTCTGTAGCCTTCCCCTCAGTACTCTCCCTTCATTTTGTATACTATACTGCATTCACGTCCTCCTTCACCCACCTGTGCCCCGTTATTTAACTACATTACCTTTGTCGTCCCATCCTCATTAATATAAAAATACTTTTGATAGGAATCTTCATATTTTGGTGAGGAAAATTTGAACTGCATTGTTACTGTGTTAGTATAGAAAATAAGAGGTAGTGTCATATTGTCCAAAATTATGAATTTATATATTTGGGAGTACAGTATGGAGAAGGTATAGTACAGTATGCACAGTATTGTATAGTTAAAACAGAATCAAAATATGAATGACTAAGTTTGGTTTACCAGCCCTCAAACAGATAACATAATTATATCTCTTGTTATCTCCCAAAGTGCTACTATCTCATGATTTTACTGTTAAAGGAATAGATATCATTAAGGTACTTGGAAAAGGTTAATAGGTGAAGGATGGATGTTGTGTAAGGGCAATTAATTTGGAGTACACTCTATGTAATAAAGTTACTCATGTTTTTAATACACACATGTGGATTATGCTTTTGTCCATGTTTCTGTTGTGAAATTAATGTCTCAAATTGTTGAGAGATTTCTATGAATGTAGGGGTTATGTTGCTAGAGTTTGTCTGAGACCTTAAATATATAACACACGTATCCAACGCATGCCAGCATGTATGACGGATGTTAAACCGAATATGATGATGACGTAGATATATACAAACAGGTATATATTGACCAAGGTATTGGAGAACAAGTGGAATCCAAGCAAATCTGTGAGTCTCCTAACACCATGGAAAACATTCCTTGTAAGGCAGAGAATTATTATTCTGTGGAATAATTGAATGGAGCAGTGGATTGGAAATAATTTGGAGTATGGAAAAGGAATGTTCAAGAGAGCAAAGAGATGTGGAGAGACACAGTAACCAGGAGTTTCTTTCACTCCCTTTCTATCCTATTAGTCTCTGTCACTCCTAAGTAACTTGTGTAACATTTTGTCCTTGATAATATTCCACAACTAATTCCCTTCTTTACTTTGGTTGTATGACTTACCAGGCTGAACTAAAGGCTGCCCTGCGACACAGACGAGGGGATGACTCTGGGTCTGGTGATGATGATCCTGGCTTACCTCGGTCCCCTCCAACCTCACCCACCACACTCGATGTTCTCAATCACGGGCTCAAGGTGGGTTTTGTGTTGTGCATGTGTGTTTGTAAGTACAGATCACTTTTGATGTACAGTACAAACATTTTGGTAAAAGAGCATAATGTTAACTACCAAAAGGATTTAAGAATCTTGCATCTCATAGTTGTACCTGCAAGTAATGAATTTCCTTTCCTTTGCTCTCTCATCCACCATAAACTTACCATATCAGCAAATGGAACCTCTATCACAGTCTTATCTATGAGTCATGTAAATTTATGATTACTGTATTGTTTAATAATAACCTGGAAGAGCAGCAGTAGTTGTATTTACATAGTTGTATATACCTATTAACAAATCATTTCTATATTCAATACTTCAAAAAATGAAGTTCTTTAGGCAATTCATTTCCATCAGGCTGAAATAAAACAGAAAAGGAAACAACCAGTGCCCTGAACCCAGTTGAAAAGATTAATTCTAGAGCATTTCTTTGTTTCCCACCAGGCGTCATCACGGGCGACCCAAAGCACCTGTAGTGATGGATCCTTACTCTCTATGGGCAGCTCCGAGAACGATGAGGTGAGTACTTTCATGAGTTGAGTGGGTACAGTAAACCCTCGATATAAGATAATTAAAATTAAACGCACACATATATCCTTTTAACACAGGCTCAGTATATCACTTAGTGTGTATGGTAATGAATAACAGAAGCCTGGGAAAATATTTGGTGGTCTTCAATGAGTGTAAAATAAAGTGGTGGATGTAAATATTTATTCAATGTTTATCGAGGGTCTACTGTTGTTGTCCTCTTATTGTGGGAGTGAAATAAAATGTGATTGTACTTATGAGCCATTTCTATGAAGGATACTTTGGAAGGTATTGGAAATTTGTGCAGTTGATTAGGTGTCTGAAAGTCTGTGAAAAGAAAGTGTCAATTACCCAGCATAGAGAGGAAATAAGAGACACAACGATACATAGAAATAATTGGATTGAAGTTCCGAGGTAGAGATGAAAATATAAGGTAAGTGTCTGTGAGGGAGGGAAAGGAAACGAGACAGTGACAGGGAATATAAAGGAGGAAAGAGAGAGGAAGAGTAAAGGGTGGAGAGAGAAAAACAATAGGAAAAAAGTAATGTGAAGGAGAAAAGAATAGTACGAGGGAAGGGGAAAGTGAGGAAGTGTGTAGGAGGAAGAGAGAGAGAGAGGAATATATCGGTGAGAGAGGAGTAAGAGGGAAGAGAGAGATGGTGTGTCAGTGAGAGAAAGGAAGTAAGAGAGACAGAGAGATTGAAGAAGGGTCAGTGGCAGAGAAAGAGAGAGAGAGTAACAGTAAGAGGGGAGAGAGAGGGGCAGTTCTGACTCTGCAAAAAAAAAAATCACTCTTACTTCTTAATACTGTCGTCTGTTGTCTTGGAAACTGAGGAGGAAATGGTGGGAGAGTTATAGTAAGTAGTGAGTGTTATAGTGAGAATGTGTAGCTGATGTTTGAATAGAGGAAGGAAGATGTGTATAAGTAAGATGTGTGACATTTTCATCTGATTCATTGGCCATATTTTTCTCCCTCTTTTCTCACAGTTTCTTTCCCATCTTTTTCATGCTCTCTTTTCCCCTATTCTTTCACACTATTTAATCACTATTGTCCTTCTCTCACACTCACCTTTTCTCTATTCTTTCCATAATTTTCTCATCTTAATTGACATTCTTCCCTCTCCCTCTTTCTCTCTGTTACTGAATATATATACTCATTACCACCACCACCACCACCACTACAATGTATATTATAATAGAGTAACTTGTAGCATCTCACCACCACCACTACTACCACTACCCACCACATCAAGCCACCATCACCCATCCCATCTGTCATTCCCTGCTGGTCGTGTCGTCACCTCTGGGTCTTTTGCTGTTTTGATTCGCCACCAACTTTCAGTCTCATTACCACCTGTCACCCATGCCACCTCTCTCTTTCTCTTTCTCTCTCTCTCTCTATCTATCTATCTATTTATCTATCTATCTCTATCTCTATATCTCTCCCTCAATCTCTCTCTCTTTCTCAGATTCGTTACCACCTGCATTTTTCTACCTATCTCCATCCATCTCCTTTATTTTCCATCATGTGTATTCACCCAATATCGCCTCTACTTGCCATTCATCATTCTCGAGATCTTTCCCCTCTTTATCACCACCCTATCTCTTATAAACCACCCATTAGCAATACCGGTACTATCTGTTTTCATTTATTTTACGGTACCATCTCTTGAAATAATGGCTTGAGAATTAGTGAAGCACATTGAATAGAAATCAGGAGTAGAAAAGAGTAAGTGGAAATTGGTATGCGAGTGAGTGGAATGAGGAGCAGAAGCGAAGAAGGGGAAATGAATGAATGAATGTGAGGCAGTGAAAATGAGGAGATGCGAGTGAGGAAGGAGTACCGGTGATTAGATTAGCAAAAAGGTGTGTCAGTGTGTGAGCGAGCGATTGGGTGAGTAGAGTAGAGTAGAGTAGAGTAGAGTAGAGCAGACAGACAGACAGACAGACAGATGGATGGATGGACAGACAGACAAACAGACGAACAGGTGGATGGGCAGACAGGTGGATGGATGGACAGACAGACGAACAGGTGGATGGGCAGACACATACAGACAGGTGGATGGACAGACAGACAGATGGATGGACAGACATACAGACAGACAGATGGATAGACAAACAGACAGACAGATGGATGGATGGATGGACGGACAGACAGACAGATGGATAGACAAACAGACAGACAGATGGATGGATGGACGGACAGACAGACAGAGGGATGGACAGACAGACATACAGGTTGTTGTACGGTACTGCTCAGGGCTGTGGCTTAAACCTGTGAAACAATATGTCATTATCGGTTGCGTAGTTGAACCGACCAACCTCATTGAATATCCCCAAATGGTCTCATTGTTGTAACTTCTGTCGCAACTTTACACATCGGGTTCTTGTACAATATAAATGAAAATAATCCAGTTTACTCCAAACACTCACATGCTGACGTCACTTTCGTTAATTTTAAGGGATCCTGTGATATATGGTAGTAAGAAAATTGGAGGTAAATGAGTCCTTCCAGTATTGCCACGAAACAACTTGGGTGAAATATAACTCAACTAGGATTTTGTTCCTCAATTATTTTTTTTAAATATATTTTTGTTCTTAATTAAATCCAGTGAATATTATATGAAAATGAGTATGTTAGTATCAGTCATGCACAGTTTACCCTCATTACTCGCTCCAATGACCCTCGTGTGACAATGTATCATCTGGCTGAAAATTATACAAAATATCACCTCGATGATAATTCAACATAGTTTGCATTATCTGTCACTAGGTTTATTCCCTCAAGGCTAATTAATTAAAACCTCAAATAACAGTACTATTGAGGGAGAGAGACAAAAAGAGGTGGTACAGGTGTGAATGTAGAGTTATGGACCCTGTAATCGTGTATAATAATTGGAGGCTTCTGATTCCTTCTGACCATGCCAAGAAACACGCTCCTTCCCTATAGGTGGTGTTTCGTGGCAATATTTGAAAGACTCATTTACCTCCAATGTTCTGACTGCAACACAGGGTCCCTTAACCCCACCACCACCACCACCACCACTACACAGGTTCCATGCATCAGCTAGCTAGTGTTTACATTCATCAGCTGTGTCTTGTTTACCTGGCGTCAGCTGTTGCCCCCCCCCCCTTCCCACCCCCACCAGATGGCCAGGGTGGTGGTAGTGGTGGTGTATACGTGTCGGTCACTCGGACGTCTCGCTCGCTAGATGGTGCTGCTGGTTCCTTCTTGTGGTGTGTTGTGTATGTGGTGATGCTACACTGTGGTCTGAGTCTGTTGTTTAGTGATTCTTGGACCCTTATCCCACACATACCCAATCTCCCTCCCACACTACATCCTTATTCTCTTTTCTCCTCTCCCTTCCTTTTCCCTTCCCTTCCCTTCTTGGAACCTCATCCCACACTTACCTACTTACCTAATCTCCCTCCCACACCACACCCTACTTTTCTTTTCTCCTCTCCCTTCCCTTCCGTCTTTCCCAGCTTCACCTTACACTCACCTATTTATTATGTAATTTCCCTCTTGTCATTCTCCTCTTTCCACTCTCTCTCCTCTTTCCACTCTCTCTCCCCCATTTACTGCCCCACATTTTCCTACCTAACCTCATATCATGCACCCAGTCCCCTCTCTCCTCCTTCTGTCTACACCAGCTTCTCCTTACACAGCCTAATCCCACCATCATCATCCCAACCCCTAGCTGCCAAAACCCCAGAATCACCAAACCCCACATGCACACTAATTTTCCACCCCCTATCACACCTTACACACTTCCCCTTCTTACTCCCTCACCTCCCAACCCCAACCTCACCCTCTCTCTCTCTCTCTCTCTCTCTCTCTCTCTCTCTCTCTCTCTCTCTCTCTCTCAACAATTAAGTAAGTTAGAGGCGTGTAGGATAGGTACGGTAACGCTTTCCCTCCTGCCTGTCTCTTTCACATTCTTCACCGTTAGTTTGTTGTAGTAGAAATTATCATCATTATCATCATTAGTAGTATTAGTTGTAGTAGTTGTTGTTGTTGTTGTTGTTGTTGTAGTAGAAGTAGTAGTAGTAGTAATAGAAGTGGTTGTAGTAGTTGTGTTTTTTGTTGTAGTAGAAGTGGTTGTTGTAGTAGAAGTGGTTGTTGTAGTAGAAGTGGTTGTAGTAGTAGTAATATTAGTAGTTGTAGTAATGTTGTAAAGGCATATGACATCGAAGGCTATGGTAGTTCAGCAGTTATTGGTAATATTAAAGTTTGTTTCCAGATATTATATGTATGAGTATTATGGTGTGGTTGTTTGTATCTGCGGTCGTGTGTCTGTGTTTGGTCATTTTGCTGAGAGAGAGAGAGAGAGAGAGAGAGAGAGAGAGAGAGAGAGAGAGAGAGAGAGAGAGAGAGAGAACCACACTTCACCCTATATTTGTAAGAAAACACTTAGAGAATCTATTTGGTTAACGGGATATTAGACAGTTTCTCGTATCCAGGAACCTCTTCATATTTGTGCGTGTGTGTGTGAGAGAGAGAGAGAGAGAGAGAGAGAGATTCCATGTATTCATTATTTTACTTCTACTAAATCTTTACGAAAATTATACCTATACTCTTTAAATTATTTTACTATTTTTAACCCAAGACTCCATTAAGAATTTTAGTCCCCTTACAAAATAAATCTTTCTTCATTCATCTGTAGTTCTTGTTTGGTGTCAGGGTCCTATTCATACACATGTTACCTTAGATATTATAATAGTAAATAGGGCAGGAATGTCATGTGGGGGAATCTAGTTAGCCACACACAATCCACACACTGTCACACTCCTTGTCACACTTTATGCACGGGTGTGTGTGTATGTGATATTTATTCCCTCCCTTCTTCCTTCTTATCTTTCTTTCCTTCCCTCCCTCCTTCCCTCCCTCCTTCCTATCTTTCTTTCCTCCCCTCCCTCCTTCCTTTCTTTCCTTCCTTCCTTCCTTCCTTCCTTCCTTCCTTCCTTCCTTCCTTCCTTCCTTCCTTTCCTCCCTCCTTCCTTCCTATCTTTCTTTCCTCCCTCCCTCCTTTCCTTTATTTCCTTCCTTCCTCTCTTTCCTTCCTCCCTTTTCTTCCTATTTTAACTTCCTCCCCTCCTGCTTTCCTCTCTTTCCTTCGCTCCCCTCCCCCCTTCCTTCCTCTCTTTCTTCTGTCCTTAATTAATACTGGGCCAGGGAAATAAATAGATAGATGGACATAAAGACTCAAAGAGATGGACCTATAATCAATAGTTCCCTTTGAGTGTGGCGAGAAGTTTTCCTCTTTAGGTAACTCTTACAATATTATTAGTATTATTATGGTTGTTGTTGTTGTTGTTATTTGCACCGTCGTATGTTGGTTTCCACAGGTAACTCTTACAGTATTATTATTATTATTATTATGGTTGTTATTGTTATGGTTACTTGCACCGTCTATGTTGGTTTCCACAGGTAACTCTTGCAGTATTATTATTATAACCGGTATTATTATTGTTGTTGTTATAGTTACTTGCACCGTGGTATGTTGGTTTCCACATTATTACACTATATATACACTTTACCACCTCCAGCAACATTACCTCTTTCTTCTTCCTCCTTTCACCATCATTGCCATTCATCCGCTGAGCATTATTATCTTGAGCCCAGTGACCAACCCTCCTCCTCCTCCCTGTCTGCCAGCTGTTGTCTTCACGTCACCACACACACACACACACACACACACACACACACACACACACACACACACACACACACACACACACACTAGAAACGGAGATAAACACTTATAGTGGCCGAAGATTCAACGTAAAGGAAAAAAATGGTGTAATCAGCAACTAAATTTTGGAATAAAGAGAGAGAGAGAGAGAGAGAGAGAGAGAGAGAGAGAGAGAGAGAGAGAGAGAGAGAGAGAGAGATGAATTGATGTGTGTGTGTGTGTGACTCCTTAAAATTGATGCACACGGGATGTATATATCACTTGACATGACAGCAAAAGCGACCAGTATGTTATTATCATTTTCATTATCATTATTATTTTTTGTTATATTAAATCTTAGAGAGAGAGAGAGAGAGAGAGAGAGAGAGAGAGAGAGAGATGTAAGGGAGGTAGGAAAGAAGTGAGTGAGGGAGGAAAGAAGTGAGGGAGGGAGGAAGGAAAGAAGTGAGAGAGAGAGGAATGTAAGAAGTGAGAGAGAGAGGAAGGAAAGAAGTGAGGGAGGAAGGAAAGAAGTGAGGGAGGGAGGAAAGAAGTAGTGAGGGAGGGAGGAAAGAAATAGTGAGGGAGGGAGGAAACTACTCTTAGCGGGACCTTTCAATGTAACGTCGCCTAGTCATTCTCTCTCTCTCTCTCTCTCTCTCTCTCTCTCTCTCTCTCCATAGATTTTCTCATTTAAAAATACGAAAAATAAATGAGGGAGAGTGTAGTTAATATAATCACTACAGAGATAATGAGAGAGTATAGGCTATCTATCCCTTTATTAACAGTTAAAATCTTTGACAGCGAGTGTACCTGAGAGGAGATTCTTTAGTTGGTGAATTGTAAGGTCTGATTCCTCCAAACTATGCCACGAAACAAATTCACTATTAGTTCCATCCAGGGTTTCTGTTTTCTGGTATAATAAAGAGAATCTCCCCTTAACGATCCTGTGATGATGGCATTGTAGTGTACGAGAATTGGATGCTTCTGATTCCCTCCTGACTGTGCCACGCAACAAACTCCTTAATTCATGGCATTGTTTGAAGGACTCGTTTACCTCCAATTCTCTTATTACATTATTAAGTCCCCTTACCGTTGCTGATGAAAAACTGACGCCAGGGAAGGAGGTAACTAGAACCAATAAAATTAGTAGAGGAGTTTCAATGGTTTACTCCGGTGTGGGAAAGATGATCAGAGGTGTTGGTGATGAACGAATAGGAAGGCTATGGGTCGTATTAATGATAAAACTTGTGTTTCGAGGAAAAGGCGTTTCATCGTCGCCAAATTCGCATTGCAAATTAATAGGTATTGAACGACGAAGATAGCTTTTCCTCGAAGTAGTACGGTAGTTTATTTAATAACACAGGTACAGTTTTTCCTCGAAGTAGTACGGTAGTTTATTTAATAACACAGGTACCCTATATACATGTAAGTGTTTGGTGACTGGGGATGTGTAGTGGATCAGATGTTTATAGTAAGGCTGGATGTTGATGGTGAAAGCAGCCTGTGATAAAGAAAGATGATAGGAAGATTGTTATGGCCTTGACGAATTTAGAGAAAACTTGTGATCGAAGAGTGTAAAATAATTAATGGTACAAAATAAATTTAAGATAGTTGGTGGTCTATTTCATACTTGATGTACTGTATGTAGATGATGTAATGCTACTGTATTGTAATGAAACGAATGTAGAATGAATATTAGTGAAGAGAACTGTTTTGCAGAGGTGTGCGAGAGAACTGTTTAAAGGTAAGTGTGGGTAATTCCAAGGTTATGATGTTGGAGAGGAGAGGTAAGGGGAGACAGTAGCATGTATCAGGATTGTGTGCGTGTGACTATGTCGTGTGTGTGTGTGTATGTAGAGTTTTTTAAAGTGTGCGTGTGTATGTAGAGTTTTTTTTAAGTGTGTGAGTGTGGAGGTTTTTTTTTAATATGAGTGTAGTGTGTAAATTGTCTTTATGTGTGTGTAGTGTTTTAATATATATATATATATATATATATATATATATATATATATATATATATATATATATATATATATATATATATATATATATATATATATATATATATATATATATATATATATATATATATACTGTGTGTGTGTGGAGTTGCCAGTTATCGCCAGGTGGAGTAGCGGTGCTGTGAGAGACGAAGCGACAGATGTTTTGGTCAGTGACGTTTGAGTGTGCGTGAGGGAGGGGTGTGTGTGTGTGTGTATTTGTGTGTATCTCGTTACCTTCAACAACACTGATATATTTTCGGTGGTTAGTCGTCATTAAAGCACCTACTTGTATACATATTATTGGATTATAAGACTGGATACTATACCATCTACCCTACATTCTCACGCTACCGGGGCGATAGACTCACTCTCATGGATTTAACGTGTTTTTGAGAACCTTAGAACTTATGGTCGACGTGACTTTAAAAACGTGCAAAAAAAAACTGCGAGAAAACAAAACAATAATAGAAATAAAGAAAATAATCGTGTGCGACGAATCCTATATATGAGATGAAGAAATATATATACAGATGAAATATTATTATACAGTATTATGAAGTTGGTGTGTGAATCGTAATGGTGTTGGTTGTTATTGTTGTTATTGGTAGTGTTGTTGTTGTGAAGAAATAATAGTGTGTTGGTGTAGTAGGTATTGTACGGCAAGCTGCGTGAGTCTAGGGTCAGTGCAACGGTATGTGAAGGGGAGGGAGGGAGGGGTGGGGGTGGTAGTGGTGGTAAACAGTGATTCGGGTTGGGGGGGGAGTAGTGATGATGGGGGTTTGAGGTTGGTTGGTTGGAATAGTGAGGTAAAGAGTGGTGAAGAGGTTGGGGTTTGATGGTGATGGGGGTTGATGGAAAGTGGTGTGTGTGTGTATGTGTTGGGGTTGAATGCTTGTGGAGTGGTGAGGTTGATTAAGGATTGTGGAGAGGTTGATTAAAGAGATGGAGTTAGTGTAAAATTGGAGTTGAGGTTTGTGAAGAAATGGATTGAGGGGGTTGGTTGAGGGTTGTGGTGGTGGTTAACAGTGGATAGGAAGGATGGTAGGGTTTAATTTGAGGTTGGTAGAGTGGTGAGATACTGTAAGAAGGTGAAGATGACTGGGGTAGTAGAGTTTGAGGTGTGGCTGTTGGTAGGAAAAGTATATAGGTTGGGTTGGAAGGGTTGGGGAAAATATAGGGTTGGGTAAGGCTAGAAGAGTTGGGGAGAATGGTAGGGGTAAGAGTTTGGTAGGTGGGAAATGTGGGGGGTTGTGGTTGGTGGAGAGGTGGGGCTGTGGTTAGGTGGAATAGGAGGTGGGTGGAATGGCAGGTGCATGGTGTGGTATGGGAGGAAAGTGGTAGAGTGAAGATGAGATAGGAGGAGGTAATGTGGAGGGAGGTAGGTAGGTAGGTAGGTAGGGGGAGTGGGAGGGACTGCATGGAGTAAGAGAGATGGTTTTGAAGAAGTTGTTGGTGGAGGGAAGTGGAGTGAGTAGTTAGTAGGGATGACGATGGAGTTAGAGGGAGAGAGAGATGAAAATGATTGAAAATGATAAGTTAGAAAAAGTAGTAAATAGTTAGTTTGGATAATAAGTTATTATCCATTTGGTAAAAAAAATGTGTATAGAGAGGGTAAGGTGAAAACTGATGTATTACCATGAGCAAAGTTTGTAAAGGAACTGTGTAAATATTAGAATGCGTGATGAGCTGGTTTGCTTGTGGATGCACGGGCTGGAAAGTGTGCATGTTTGCCTGTGCCAGTTTGTGTAGACGATACTTACTGGGGTTGAATGTAAGGAAGGTTATACTATATTGTATGTTGAAGAGTTGTGTACTTGTATAGTTATGTATTCACTTTTCCATTGATGAATCTTAATGTTTGTGTGAGAACTTGGTTAGTGAAGCTTGTAATGTAAGTATGTGTGTATTAAAGAAAACATTTTTATATGTCATATGTGTTTGTGTAGATGTGTGTGAGTGAATGATTGTTTCTACTCTATTAGTGTGTGAAAATGTGCTTGTGAGCCTGTATGTGTTGTGTGTACACGTGCGTATAGTATACACGTATACACCATAGTGTGTGTACAGTATGCACAGAAATGAAAGTAACAATCAGCACATGACATTATTACACATGAAAGCAGTGCAGCCAACAGGCGTGAACTTAATTAGTTTTTCATTACTTTGGCAACATTGGTACCGACATCCGTCTCTTGTGATTTTCTTCATCATTTACTTCTCTTTCTTTTATTTATTTCATTCGTTAATTTATTTTGGTGATTCATATAATCTTTCTTTGTTCACATCATTAAGTCTCGTCTTTAATTCCACCTTGGGTTGTGTTACCTTCTGTCACGTAATGGTTGAATGCTAACATTTTTTACCTTCCATTCATTTCATTTTTCATTGTTGTAACTTTTTTATTCTATTATTTATTTATGATTTAGTGGTTTCCCCCCAACAATACTAACACACGGATTCAATGCTGAAGTAAGAACTGATCTGAGGCAGTGAAAGTGCGTGGGTGTGTGTTTGTAGGTGAGTGGATGTGAACGTGCGCGTTTTTAGTATTGTGATAATAAAAAGATATCTATATTTACTACTGACAGGTGGTGGCGATAATAATAGTCTAAATGAAAAGAATTAAAATACAGAAGTTGTTTGACTACTTACACTTTCTAATGCATAGTGAAGGTGTGACAGAGGGTTCTTCTTGGCTGAGGACCAAATATTTTTTTCAACTATTACTTTGCTATACATACATACATAGTGAATCTTCTCCCGTTCCGTGACTGGCACTATATAGTCTAACCTTGTTGTGGGAGTGATGTAAAGTGAGGCAGATGGGTGGTGTGGTTTTTAGACAGGTGTGTGATTTGTTGATGGAGAGTGTGCATGTGGTGAGGGTGGATGGACGGTTGTGGGTGTTGTTCTGGGAGTGGATGGGTGGTGTGGGTGGGTCAGGAGGGTGGATGGGATGGTGGGTTGTGGGTGTGTTTTGGTTATGCATTGGTAGTGTAAGTAAGGTGAGGTGGGTGGGTCAGGAGGGTGGATAGGATGGTGGGTTGTGGGTGTTGTTCTGGCAATACATACAATAGGTGGTGTGGGTGGGTCAGTAGGGTGGATGGAATTGTTGTACCGTATAGTATGTGGGTGAAGACAGTATGAGTATGGGATGAGAGGTGTAAGTTTCAACACAGCAGAACGAATGACCCGGCCCCCACAGTGTCATGCAACATATGTATCACTGTTTTACTTTGCAGATATTGCCAATGATGCAACACTCCATGAGTTGCGGTAGTGTGCGTGGCTACACCCACTCACTCCCACTTTCTCACTAGTTCTGTGTAGCCGCGATACTAAATTATATATCATCAAGGTATCAACCGTATGAAAGTATGGTGATAGCCACATAGAGTTGTGAACTACATTTGAATTATTAGTACCTGCTGGCTGCCGCGGGACAAAGTTGAAGTACACCACAAACTAGGAATACCAAAAGATAAATGAAAAAGTGCCGTCAGTGTTTCCAAGTGTGAAGAGTGATGGTGACGTAAGAAAGTGAAACATAGAATCAGCTACTGAAAGGAAGTGCATGAAAAAGAAAGAAGTGTTTTGAAATACCTCCTCTCAGCATCTAAACTCCTCCATTACTTTTACATCTACATCTCTCTGTCCGTCTGTAAATAGCTTGATTTTTTCCAATAGATATTTGCTGTTTCATATCTGTTACTTTCCATTCCTAGTGTTTAATTTTCTTGCCCTGGTTTCTTCCCCCTCCGTCAAGTCTAATATATAAAATGTCAAGCGAGTGTCTTCATTTACCTTTATTAATTTAGCTTTCCCGTCCTTTCTTCCTCATACCCTTCACCTGTCTTGTCTCTGCTCTTGCTTCGCTTTTTTCTGAATTATCTATATTTATCTTTGGTCTCTTCGTTATGCTCTTTTCTGTAATAATTATTTCCTTGTTCACCACCTACTTTGGCTTTCGTCCTTCCTAGACGTATTCCGTCCTTCTGTCTGTCTTCTTGTCTCTCTTGCTTTCCTTCGGTTCTTCGTTCTTGCTGTCCTGTCCTTACTTCCCTTTCCTTCCTATCCTTTCTTCCTTCATCTTTACCTTTCTTCCTTAATCTTCATCTTTCTTCCCTTCTGTAACAACCTTTCTTCCTTCATCTTCATCTTTCTTCCCTTCTGTAACAACCTTTCTTCCTTCATCTTTACCTTCCTTCCATCCTCCCTCTCCTGATACCAACCTCCTTCCTTCATCTTTACTTCCCTCCATCCTTCCTCTCAACACAATGCTCACCGACTTCCTCAAACTGATGCTGAGAGGCGAGAGGACTGGGACAAACACTAACACAACTGGTGGTGGTGGTGGTGGTGGCAGTCATAGCACCGGCTCTAGCATTGATGGCGGTGGTGGTGTTGTCGGTGACGTCGACCCCAACACCAACAACACTAGCAGCAACAACATGGGTCTTCCACCACACCGCTTCCACCTGCCCCACGTCAAGCTCCACCACCACCACGGTCACAACTCCATCAAGGGTCGTGCCAAGAGACTGGTTTATCGAGGCACTGCAAATGCCAATATATCCAACGCCTCCACCTCACACTCCTTCTTCTCCTCCTCCCGCTCCTCCTCCTCCTCGTCCTCCGCCGCCTCCTCCGCCTCCTCCTCGCATTATAGGAGGAGGAGCGGCAAAAGGAAGGGTCGGGAAGAAGGGAGGGGGAAGGTAGAAGGGAGGAGAGAGGCAAGCTTCCCTCAGGCTATTCGCGAAATAGACGATATTGAGGTTAGATGGAGCTTCTTGTGATTTTACCTACTCATGCTTCTTATTGTGTTGCTTTATTTGATGACAAAGAATACCTATTATTATTATTATTATTATTATTATTATTATTATTATTATTATTATTATTATTATTATTATTGTCATCATCATTATGATTATTTCCATGCATTGTTATTAATCTGTGTTTTGATTGACGAATCTGTATTTGTGTTGCATTGTGTTTCTGTTGTAAATATTAATGGTAGTATTTCAGTGATCACACCGAGTATTTCCCCCTCTGCCATTATACCACCTTGAGGGGAATCGAACATAGGTACCTCAAGCTGTGTTTCATCACCGTTCACACACACACATCACACACTCACACACCGTTCGTCCAGTGTGGTGTTTGTGTGCATTTTTTTTTACCACGGCACAGCTTGTTGTATGTGTGTATAGAATAAAGTGTTGACTAGTAGTAGTAGTAGTAGTAATAGTAGTAGCAGCAGCAGCGGTGTAATTATGTTGTGAGTGTGTTGGTTGTGATTGTGGTGAATAAGATGGTATGGTTGTGATATAAAGGTGGTTGTTGTATGTGACTGTTTACTTGTAGTGTGATGGTGAAACTGGTGGTGTGTGATTGTATGCTTGTAAAGTGAATAGTGTAGTGGTATGTGATTGTTTAGTTGTGTATAAGTGGTTGTGTGCGATTGTATGTATGCGTGTGGTGTGTGTGTGTGTGTGATGTGGGATTGTGTAGTTGTGTGTGTGTGTGGTAATGTGGGATTGTGTAGTTTTTGTGTGTGTGTGTGTGTGGTGATGTGGGATTGTGTAGTTGTGTGTGTGTGTGTGGTAATGTGGGATTGTGTAGTTGTGTGTGTGTGGTGATGTGGGATTGTGTAGTTGTGTGTGTGTGTGTGGTGATGTGGGATTGTGTAGTTGTGTGTGTGTGTGATAATGTGGGATTGTGTAGTTGTGTGTGTGTGTGTGTGTGTGGTGATGTGGGATTGTGTAGTTGTGTGTGTGGTGATGTGGGATTGTGTAGTTTGTGTGTGTGTGTGTGTGATGATGTGGGATTGTGTAGTTGTGTGTGGTGATGTGGGATTGTGTAGTTGTGTGTGTGTATGTGGTGATGTGGGATTGTGTAGTTGTGTGTGTGTGTGTTTGTGGTGATGTGATGGTTATATTTCAGTGGTGATATGATATAGCAGTGATACCCCAAGAGAGAGAGAGAGAGAGAGAGAGAGAGAGAGAGAGAGAGAGAGAGAGAGAGAGAGAGAGAGAGGCACTTTCTGGTCGAGTGACTCCTCAGCTGGCTGTGTGGCTGGGAAACAGTACCTTGTCACACACGCTCGCACTCACTCACGAACACACACACACACACACACAGACTTACTTGCACAGTCACGTGTGTGTGTGTGTGTGTATGTGTGTATTCGTAGACTGCCAGATCTCTTCATTAATTCTAGACTCCATAATTGTTTTTGTTGGTGAATTGGAAGATGTGTGATTCCTCCAAACTCTGCCACGAAACACATCCACTGTTATTATAGTACCATTAATTGATGGCGTCAGTTTTCTGGCATAGTTAGGAGGAATCAGTAGCTTTCCAATTCAATGCATCAATTTATATAAACATAGAAGATAATATAATTCAGAAACATAATAATAAGTGTGAAGGGATAATTAACTTGGAACACAACGTTATTATAGATTTATCACAAACCATAGAAATGAAGTGAGTTATGCAGTGAGATGAATAGTCGACTTCTGTTTTATTGGGTGCTGGAAGATAGCCTGTGTTTCTGTCTGCCTGTCTGCCTGCCTCTATGACCGTCTGTCTGCCTGCCTGCCTTCATGACTGCCTGTTTGCATGTCTGCCTTTATGATCGTCTGCCTGTCTGTTTGCATGTCTGCCTTTATGATCGTCTGCCTGTCTGTCTTCATGACCGTCTGCCTGCCTGTCTTCATGACCGTGGTGTGAACTTGGTGTTGGCTGGACTTTCCATCATAGTTGTAGTGATGAGACCCACCCACCCAACACGTCATGCTTGCCTCACAAATTATTGCATTCTTTCGTG
Organism: Petrolisthes manimaculis; assembly: GCA_034508575.1. Classification (NCBI taxonomy): domain Eukaryota; kingdom Metazoa; phylum Arthropoda; class Malacostraca; order Decapoda; family Porcellanidae; genus Petrolisthes; species Petrolisthes manimaculis. Next base: position 74,218 of record JAWZYT010003716.1, on the reverse strand, counting down.
TGCGTGTCGTTATTACTTTTACATTTCCACACTCAATATCTTTCTGTTTCCTTTTCACTAAGTGGAAATAAATGGTATTTGTCGCGGAAAGAGTTGGCGTGAAGTGAGTGGGCTGAAAAATAGACTGCCAGGGTGTGTTGTTTGGTTTTGTAAAGAGGTGGATAATATAAAATGTAGGTACAGTACCTCACCACCCTCCTGCCCACCCCTCACCATCATCATCATCACCCTCTCCCTCCCCACCCCTCACCACCATCATCACCATCCCCATTCCCCTCTCCACAACCATCACCCTTCTCATTCCCCTCTCCACTCATCATCATCATTATCACCCTTTTCCTCTCGTTACCTTTCTTATAATTCAGTAAACAATCCGTCCCGTTCTTACTGCTGCTGCTGTTGTTGTTTTGCCATGATTCCCCCCTACCCCTTCCTCCCTTCCAACCACCGATTCAACCCCTTCCCACCCGCCCCCGCCCCCGCCCCAAGGTCCAACCCTGACCCCTCCAATGTGCAGTCATTGACAATAGTTTCGACACACACACACACACACACACACATACACACACACACACACACACACACACACACACACACACACACACACACACACACACACACACACACACATACACATACACATACATGCATACATCCCCATATGGCTTATTCCCGCCCCACCCCACACCTCTTCATTGTCTATCCTTCCGTTTCCGGGCATCGGCTTCCACAAACAACTATTTCCCGTATTTTGTGTTGCACTGGATTTTTGTGATATTTTGTGTAGAACTGTAATTTTGTGGCCTAGATTTGTGTTGGACTGGAATTATGGTATTTTGCGCTATTGTTGCACTGGAATTTTGTGGTATTGTTTTGTAAGGGGCTGGAATTTTGTAGTGGACTGGAATGGTGGTATTTTAAAGGTAGATTATTTTGTTGTTGGTGAATTGGAAGGTCTCTGATTCCTCCAAACTATATATGCCTCGAAATAAACGGAATTATAGTAAATAAAACAATACAGTGTGTGTGTTGGATTTGCCAGGATTCAACTACTGGATTCCTAAGAAGAGAGAGAGAGACAGACAGAGAGAGAGAGAGAGAGAGAGAGAGAGAGAGAGAATATGTGTGTGGGGGGGGGGGATGGAGTTGACCCATACAATGTTGACTAATAAATAAACCTGGTTGATGAATTCATGTTTGAAGAGAGTGACACTTTGATAATTCCATATAATTAATTCTGTGTTGTGAGATGTGTGGACCCGACCAGGTGAAAAACTTGCACCCCCCCTCACCACCACAACCGTCCCTCCCAGTGTCATAACAGCCATGCTCACGTCCTCCTTGTAACAATACCTTAAGGTAGTAGTTCTTCTTTGGTACATTGGAGTGCCTTGATTCCTCCAAAGTATGCCAGGAAATAGGACCAGAAGAGCAAAAATAATGGTGTTCTGTTGCTTGGAATAGTTTGGAGGATTCAGTTGCTCCAGATTTACCAACACAAAACTTCCCCCTTAAGGGACTCTGCATGTGATGTAGTCAGAAAACTGGTGATAATAAACGAGTCCTTCAAATATTGTCATGTTGTAACTTTTGTTGGCCGCAGCGTGAGAAAAATTACTAAGGTCATTTTTTTTTCTGCTTCATTACATTAATCATTTCAACTGTTGTAACTTTTGTTGGCCGCAGCGTGAGGAAATTTACTAAGGCATGATCCCCCCCTCCTCCCTTGGGGTATATCGTGTGTGTGTATATATATATATCCCCGATAAGCACTTTAGAAAAAAATAGTAATGAATAAATTAATAAACAAATACATAAAAACTTAACTTGCTCTGCTTCTCCCATATATAATTTTTTTCTTTTCTTTTCTTGATATTTTTTTTTTTATACAAATAGGTTAATGGCCGTATCGATATCTGGAGATATATTTTGACGCAGAAACTTTTAACTCGTGAAGGTTTTTAGTTTTTAGTTGTCTTCGTTCTTTGTGTACTGTGTCTCTTAATTATTATTATTGTGTGAAACGTAAAAGTTCAAGGCCTGTGTCTGTCAATGAAGGGGAAATTCTCTTGTTGGTGTAAATATGAAGGCTACTGATTCCTCCAAACTATAGCAGAGAACAGAAGCCATCAACGGTACTCATAGGGAAGATCTGTTTCGTTAGATTCTTTTGTTGGTAAATTGGAGAGCTTGTGATTCCTCCAGACTATGCCAGGAAACAAACTATACCTTATTGTTACTAATAAGGGATGATCTGTTGTTTTCGTTCTTGATGTGGTGATGGTGGGAGAGTAGATGGTAATAATTGAGGTTGTTTACGTTCTTGATGTGGTGGTGGGAGTGTTGATGGTAATAATAGACCGCCTGATTAATATTATGGGCCAAGGGGAAATACTAGAATGCGTACAGGTAAAATGTTGTTCATGGTTTAATGTTTATAGTTTTTATTTCTTATTTAATGAATGTAGTCATACCATAGATATACATTACTTTTGAGAGAGAGAGAGAGAGAGAGAGAGAGAGAGAGAGAGAGAGAGAGAGAGAGAGAGAGTTACAGTTATATACAGGTGGACAACAAGTGGTCATGTTTGGGAATATATATTAGGTGAGAAATGAGGTCAGTTAATGCAGAGTCAAAACTGCTTATTGTTGACGTGTGCCTCCCTCCCCTCCACTCCCCTCCCCTTCCCTCCCCTGAGTCCCCTCCCCTTCCCTCCCCTCCCCTGAGTCCCCTCCCCTTCCCTCCCCTCCCCTGAGTCCCCCCCCTCACCTCCCCTCCCCTGTACAGTACAAATTTTCTACAGTCTACACCTTCATTTCTGTGATTACTCTGACCATTCACTTTATACCTTCACCACTATTATTATACTATTTTTACTGTCATCTTCTCCACCACTTGATCCGCTATGTATACTGCACAGTTGTGGAGTGATTTAGCGCTACCTTAGTTACTTACAAAATTGTCTGGGAACTTAGCGGTAAAGGAACCTGTTACGGTACTCTTCCTTCCTTCCTTCCTTTTGCTGCATCTAATTTGGTGAAACATATATACGATTTAGAAGGTATTTTATGTCTTCCCAACTGATATAGCTTTACAGAGGTGTCATATCCTTGACTCCAAAGTGTTCTGTTTTCCTGTTTTGGACTCTGTCTTTCTCAACAAGTGTGTACAGTATTTCCTTGTCGAATTAGACGTAGACGCTATACACATAGATTATGCAATGCAGATATAATCTTGGTTATTTTTAGCCACTAATTTGTAACCCACAGTGGAGGCTGAGGAATCATACCTTCCCCTCCATCTTATGAGTCCATACGTGGGAAGGAAGTTCATGATTGTTTCGGTACCCACCACTGTGATTCAACATTTATTTAGCATTAGTCGTTTTCTTATATAAAATAAGGCCATTATACTTAGATAGTTTCCTCTATACTGTACTGTAGGTGGTTAGACCATTGTCCAAAGAGATGATTCCCAGTTGGGCAGCTTCCTGATAAGATGACTCTCACTTCGTCAATTTTCCCAGTTGATGTTCACTCCTTAGGTTTGGGATGTTATATGAACCTGGTAAAATTGTATTTTATTTATTAACCATCGGTAGATAAGTAAGGTGGAATTAAGTGTTGGTAAACCTGAAGCAACTGATTCCTCCAAACTATTACAAGCAACAGACCAACATTATCTCTGTTCATCTCTGGTCGTGATTCCAGGCATACTTTGGAAGAATCAAGACACTCTTTATACCAAAAGTGTAATACCTCCTTAACAAGTGTTTCTTCATTTGTAGGACTCACTTGGAGCCGGGTCACACCACTCTTCCAAGGTCTCACTACTGGAGGGGCGACATCAAGTTGTAGGTAAGTGTTGTGGCTCACAGTGTGTGTTGTGACAGAGTACAGTACACATGTTGTTTGGACGAGTGGTGAATTTCCAACGAAGACCAGCGATGGAAACTGAAGAAGAGGGGAAGTGCGTGATGAGGAAATGGAGGAAGGAAAGTAGAGGTGTGTGCTGGGTGAGTAAAAACTAAAATAAAGGAGAGACTGGAATGGTTGGCGAATGGGGGGAGGCAGTCGGGGGTGACCGAGTGATGGAAAGTGGAGAGGTAGTGAGTGCACCGTGGGAAAATAGGATAGAATGAGGTGAGGGAGAATTGGTGAATTGGTGAAACATTGAGTGAGAGAGAAAAGGGAGGTGCTGGAAACTGGGGGAGAGAAGAGGGAGGGGACTGGGAATGAGTGAGAAGAAGATGAATGGGGTTAAGGGAGAGAGAGAGATAGAAGGGAGGGAGGAGGCTGGGAATGAGTGAGAGGAAGAGTGGTGTTAAGGGAGTTTAAAAGAGAATTGGTGAGGGAACTGGGAGAGAAGAAGGAAACGAAAGAATGAGCAATCAATCTTGGAGGGATATCAGTGTTAATAATGTATTTAAGGAGAGATTATCTTGTTAGTGAATTGGAGGGCTACAGTTCCTCCATACTATTGTCATTAAACAGATCCCCTACTATAAATAATATTGATATCTTCTGTTTCCTGGCATTGTTTGGAAGAATCAGTAGCCCCTCTTATTTCAACAACCAGAGAGTGTCCCTGTAAGAGTTGCCTAATAATATTGCAGGAACAAAATTCTTATTAAATGATGAGATACAAGGATTATAAACGGAAGAACTTGAGAGGTAAAGTGAAGATTATAATAATTTATATGAATTGATAAATTAAGAACAAGGAAGAGTAACTTTAGGCTTATGTTTTGTGGTACTGTACGGAGTCTCTTATTAGTTAACACCTGAAAGATTATTATAACTTATATGAAATCTTACAAATTATGTCAGCTATTGCCATCATAATAGGTTTAGCATTGTACACAGGCAGATTCTCTTCACAAAGGTGTGTTTTTAGTGATGCCCAAAACAAACCTATTTGATTAATGTTATTTCTGTAGTGTTAAATGTCAGAAAACTTTAAATCAAGGAAAATTGTGTATTTGGAGTGTACTGCTTGGTGCTTTAACATCACATCTTGTACATACTACATAATGCAGTATATAATACTATTTCACGCAACATCATTGACGTTTTTTTATATATACCGGTAGTTAGAGAAAATGTTGCAACAGGATACTGTACAGGGTTAATGGGGGATTCTCTTGTTGGTAAAGAATATTTGTAGATTTCAGATTGTGTGAGATCAAATAAAAAACAAAGACAACAACAAGAATGTGACTAGATCCAGTAAATTACAGTTAGGTAAATAATTTAGGAAAGTACACAATACCTATAGTACTCACAATGTACTCCCCATACAAAGACCACATGTACACCCAAGCTCTTAAATTCACAACCACATACAGTACCAAGATGTTTATGCCATTTGAGCTGGTAACATTTATTTGGGGAGGAATCAAAGTAGGTGGGACATAGTAGAGGGACATTATACAATATTTCACCTACAATAAACACCTTCCCCACACAGTGTTACCAGCTCAGATGACATACCGTAAATATTTGGGGATGAGGTCACAAATTTAGGAGCTCGAGAGTACAGCCATATACAGTATATGTTTACTGTATAGATGTTAGATAGTATGGTGAATAGCTGCAATTTCTGATTTTCAATTAGGTTGAATCCTTATTTTCAGAGCCAATTGAAGAGAGGTGCAAATTGTATATTCACAGAAACCACCAATTTTCAACTACAGTACAGTATACAGTAGTACATGTATCCTGTTTGTCAGATTAGTGTTTTATTCTTGGTCATTGGTTGTTACTCTGTTCTCATGTTGTTTGGTGTTTGCCAGGGTAATCATGTTCCTCATAATTATTCATTTTCCTTGATCAGTACAGTACCTGTCCTTGTGTAATGTCTAGACCCACTTAGCCATGATTAATCTTGTACAGTACGTTTTCATGGTCACGCTGAAAACCCCTCAGTTGGTCCTGTCCAACTCACCCTCCCTATCCTAAATTCACTCCTATTCCAACAGCCCTGAAATCTTGTCTGTTCTCTCTCCATTGAAAATTTCTGAGTTGATCCTGTACTTTTGAATACTGTAGTCCCATCCCTCAATTAATCTTTTCCCCATTGTCAGTTCCATCCTTTTGAGGGTCAACTTCCACATACTATATTGACTTTAGCATACAGTAATCTCACAGTCACAGGTATCATGTCTCAGTATGCAAGTTGTATTTTCCAGAACTGTATATTACTATAATTATAACATCGACTATTGATTTCCAAATTCTAGGTCCCTCTCCCCATCCAGCAGCTGTTCAAATATTCTGTACAGCTTGTTGATGCTTCTAATGCAATAGCTGTGCCATCTCAGGTTAAGTAACACTCACACCATTGGATATTGTATACTGTACACCTGTATTACTTTTTAACAGTTAGAAAATGGACTGAGTATAGTTATTGTCACGACTGCATTATATTGATAGAGGCCAAGTCGGCAGACAGCAAACCAGTTGTCTTGAAGCGTAAACGTGTAGCCAAAAGACCAGGCACAAGAAACAGCTACGTCAGCGACACCATTATACACGGCAGGATTCCACGTCTGCAGGAAGAGGAGAAAGAGTCAGGTCTTGAACATTTATGAAATATTATTAGTTTTGTTTATATGTTGGGAGTGATTTTCGTGTCAGGTATAATTATTTTCAACTGCTTTTGGGTTATTTTTGACATTTCTATACAATAGTGTGTAAAGTTGTGCCACTGTTTTGTGTCAGGGGTTATTATTGATGATATGTTTTGTGTCAGGGGTTGTTATTGATGTTATGTGCGTGTGTGTGTGTGTGTGTTGGATGGGTTTGTGTTGAAAATGAAAGAATTCTACTGAGAACCTTCAGGTAAAACCATAACTGAATTGATAAGATTTATTTTATATTTACACCTGTTTTCATAAATGTTGGGGTGACTCCATATCCTTTATTCATAATTTCAGAAAGTAGTAGTTCTTCTTGAATGCTCTTTATATTTTACTGTATTTAAAAAAGTATTGATTTTTGCTTTTGTATCTTGCAAAGGAATGCAATATACACATACAGTACTGTACTGAATGTTTGTGTATTTTATATAAGTTCAAGATCAGTATGTCTTTGAAATGTTTTTTTAATTCTCTAATTGAATAATGGGTAACAGCAACAGCCTTTTTATGTTCAAAGTGATATGGTTCAGGAACTGAATAATGGATACTGATACTGTACATTATTGGTCCAATCATACCAGAGGAAAAACTTGGCTTAATTGGCAGTAAATATATTATGGGTTTGATTTCAAAATGTGGTTCAGCACAATCCAGTACTGTACTGTATAATACACTGAGTGTATTTTGCTTGTTCATCACACCTTTCCATTCTAAAGCTGGCTACAGACTGGATACATTTCCTACAAGGTTTGCTCAGCTATATCATTCAGTCTACAACTGATGTACCTTATTCTTTATATAACAGGATAAGGGTGGTAATATTGAACTGAATTTTGTTAATAAGCAAAAATTGGGGGAAATTATCGCAGTTTGATAGCCTCTCAATTCTTCTGATGCAGTGTTTAGTTCTAGAAATGTAATTATAGATATCCTATGATTCTATTTTAATGCTTCCTAAATCTTTAATAGTTTTGACCAGGGGAATTATGTTTGTAAACATTTTGATATATACAGTACTGTAGTGTACATAATATTTTTTTTTCTCCAGTCAATTACATAGCATCTGTTAAGAAGAAATATTATCTCTAGTGCAGACATTTGAACCAGTGTATGGTTAAGCATTGTAAATAATCCTGTACAGTACAGTAGTCATACCAACTTTTGTAAAAGCTTTATTTTTACTGTAGATGTATTCCCAAACTACATTAGTCATTATACAGATACAGTGTATTGTAGTATTAAAAGAACTCACATTAGTTACATACATACACTGTATTGTACTGTAGTTTGTTGTAATCCAGAATGTTGACTGTCAGATAAATAACTATTCACAAGTTAACTTCATTAATATCTTAGTGTTAATGGTCAACAATTGTCATCAATATGTATCAACAGACCATGAGCCAGTGGCAGGTGTGGTACCACTGAGCCATCAGGCAGCATTACATAAGATTGCCGTCAGACCTCGCAGAACACACGGTGCTCCACGTTCACGACGCACTACACAGGTAACATAACACTTATGTCACAATGTGGGTACAATACCATGTATAAATTGTGTAAAGCTTCAACAAGAAGAATCCATTCCACCATTAGAGTGAAGTAAGATTATTCTGACTGTGTAATTATTGGAAATCTGGGCAAGAATTACATTTGATATACAAAGAGAAAATTAATCCAACCCATAACTACAGTCACCTTCCATTTCCTGAAAGTCTGATGAGCCTGTAATGTTATTAAAGAGAGACAGACTATTGATACCTTCATACTCTACTTCAAAACATTACCTTTATGAGGGAATCTTTTGTAACAATATTAGAACTTACTGTACAAGTTAATAACAATTATTTACCCTTTTTGTATACTGTACAGTAAGACTCTTTTAAGTGTGAATTACTCATAAAGTTGAAAGGAAAATCAAATATTTATTCAAAAAATAGTTTTATATAGACTATAAATAATAAAGTTACATTGGTCAGTTACTTACAAAATGGTAGGTAACCTTGGAATGGAAAGAAAAGACCAATAGTCCTACAGATTGAAACTGTTGGAGAGATGAAACAAGAGACCTACTCTATGTACTTACGAGTTGATAACACATTTATAATGTAGTACATTAATATTACATACAAAATTTAAATACAGTACATATTAATCTCCCTGAATGACTTTTCAATAAAATATACAATGCAGTACCACAATTTCAGTGTATGTATCTTAAATTATTACAGTATTAAAATATTTTTGCTGTACTGTATTGTATCATGTAAAATGTAAGTTAGCAATGTAATTTATTAATTATTTATTATATTCCAGATTGGAGGCCAAATTAGCCTCCCTGATGTTATTGAGGAAGCAAACAACAGGAATCTGAACTCTCAGAAGTTGCTTTCTACCTCAGTCACCTCTAGCACTGCCACCTTCACCACTACTACCACTACCACTTCTTCCATCACTACAACCACTGCTGTCACCACTTCAACACCTGTGTCTGGCCCTTTGCAACATAAAGGTCAGACATATGTACAGTTGCCCACACATGAAGCTGGTATGGCTCGTTACTTGTGAGGTATCTGCAAAACAAAGGAAAGTGAAAAAAGATGTAGTTTGTTGACAGGCAGACAGTAAAATATTATTACTGTCTGCTTGTCAACAATCTACAACTTTTACACACTTTCATTCCTGTTGTACTGTATCTATTTCACAAGTAGCGAGGCATACCAGCTTCATGTGTGGGCAACTATACAGTAGTACACTACTGTAGTTTATATATTACAATAAGATATACAGTACTACATTCTAGATTTAAATGGTTTTCCACAATTTATACTGTAAGCTTTTCTTTGGTGTTGGCAAGAAATTTTAACATGTAATTTTCATATTTACAAATTGTATGATGTTTAGCTCATGAACCCAAAGTCAGCAGATAATAAATAATGTAATTTCCCATAGTTGCAAAATATAAATTTTGAAACATGTCCAAACCAATCTGTTAACCAGGATGGACAATGTCTATTTGTATTGTATCCAACACTTACTGTGGAATAATTTATAGATGAAGAGGAGGTTCAGAAGAGAGAGGCAGAGGAGGGGCGCAGGAAAGAGGCAGAGGAGGCACAGAGAAGAGAAACAGAGGAAAACGAAAAAGAGGAGAAGCGTGAAGAACCACTCTTCCAGAGATTGTTTGGCAGCAGTAACAAACGTGCCGGACGTCGAACCTCAAGGGGCCGAGGAGAAGACAGCCGGGAGAACAGTGTGAGTCCTCTAAGGCGAGGCGGAGAACAGAGGACTTCTCGGGAAGGCAAGAGAAGGGACTCGTCTGGATCTAGGTTCCCAGGGGGGGCAGTATCCAAAAATCGCCAGGATCCACCTCACCCTCTTCCCCCATCGGGTCGGCCAAGAGAGGCCAGCAGGGAGAGGAGCAGTAGTGGGACAGGCTTAGGAATCATAGAGGTAAACTCTACCCCAGGCCTGTCATCTATCAACCCCAACACAAGCCCTGTAGTAGAGGTGACAACCCGGCCAGGGAACTCAGAGGATCGACATGCCCCCAGGCCAGTGTCTTACCCTTCTCGGCCAGCTGCCACAGCTGTCAGGAAAGTCAAGAGCTTCAAAGAAGTAGTTGGAAGTCCTCCCAGAGAACCAATGAGACCCCGTGCCCCATCACAAACTGATGCTGTGGAAATGGAAGACATCCTACCCAGATCTACCCAGGCTGCCCGTCTCTCAGCCTCTCTAGAGAGCATGGATGGTGGGGAGGGAGTCAGACGACCACATCCCCATCCCCATCCCCATCCCAGACAAGCTCTTCAGGATCCACCACCTCCTTCCCCTCAACGTTCCAGCACTGAGTCATTGGCCACCACTTTACTACCTGGAGTGTTCATCAGACCTCACCCCACTTCTCGTTCCACACTCATTCCTCAGCTTCAGGATAGTCCCTTTCCTTGTCAAGACTCTGGTCCCTTTTCCCTTGACTCCAGCGTTGGAGGTGGACATGGTAAGGCAGAGGCAGAGCTCCGTAAAGCCGCCAGTGTTGACCACATGGGGACCAATGTGGAGTTGGCACCAGTTCACAGACGACAACGCATTGCACCAGAAACTAGGGTTCTGGTGGTGGAGGGAAAGACAGAGAGAAAGACAGAGAGAAAAGTTGATGTGGCGAGGCTGGAGAAAATGGAGGACCGGAGAGGTGAGATTGAGGCAGCGGAGAGGAGGCAAGATGGTGCTAAGTTGGAGAAAAGGTCAGAGAGTGTGAAGGCAGAGAAGAAAGCAGAGAGAAAGCAGGAAAATTTGAAAGTAGAGAAGAAACAAGAAAGCATGAAGGTAGAGAAAAGGCAGGAGTATGTGAAAGGTGACAAAAAGGCAGAGGTTGTAAAAATGGAAAAAACAGAGATTGTTAAAATAGAAAAGAAGTCAGAGTATATGAAAATTGAGAGTATGAAAGAAACAGTGGAGAAGACTGAAACTGTAGTAAGTGAGGGTAAAATGATGTCTGGTGAAGGTAAGAGTGTGACATTAGGAGAGGGAAGAAGTATGTCATCAGGAGGAGAAAGTAGGAGAGCATCAGTTCAGCTACAGCGTCCCGTGTCAGGCTTTCGAGGTGAAGATGTATCCAGGGCTGACTCACTGGAGATGGGTGATGGGGATATGGGTTCCACACCTCCTCGTCGACCCTTGAGGAAGGAACCAAGTCTGAAACGTTCTGCCCCACCCCGTGACTCAGATGAAGACCATGTGCCAGAATTCATGAGGATCCAACTGAATAGAGTTGAGAGTAAAGGTCAAGCAGTGATATATGACACAGAACAAGAACGTGGTGGTAAACGAGAGGCACAGCCACCTGCCACTCAACCAGTCACTCAAACACCTACCCAGCCACTCCACCATCGTAGAGAAAGCACTGTAATTGAACCAGAAACTGAAAGGAAAGAAGAGCAAAATGCTAACTCAGCTACTTCCAAGACTCCAATTCAGCTGACCAAGAAAAGTAGTTTCCAAGGCCTGCGGGGTCTTATCAGGGATGGCTTAGTGAGTGGGGGAACCAGTGAAAGTGAAAGTGGTTCAGAAAGTGCAGCAGAGATGCCCGGAGACCGTGTACAGTTACGTAAGCCCCTGGTGGCAGAAAGAATTACTACAGGGTCAGGAGGAAGTCAGACACCACCTCCTAAAAGTTCCAGGGACCAGCCTGAACTCTTCAAGGTGTTTGCACGCCGTTCTTTTAAGGTTAAAGATTCAGACAAAGATAAACTGGAGACAGAGGAAGAAGAGGAAGATAATGAAGGGTATCTGGAGGCATCTGGTGAAGTGTCTGAGGTAACTGTAACTCCTGCTAGAGCTCCTGTCTCTCCCATCATGCCAGTTTCAGTCAGTCATCCACCTCAGGAAATTATGCAGAAATCCAGCATTAATACAATCTCCTACAATCGCAAGTCTGTGGGTAACCCAGCACTCTCCTTCATCCCACCATCTACCAACTCTGGATCTCCACTGACTGGTAAGCCAATGGTGTTGCTTCCTTCCACCACCACTGGCTCCTCTACCACCATTACCACCACTACCTCCCCCTCCACCTCCACCCCTTCCTTGCCATTAGTGGTGAGTGGTAGTTGTGTAGGTCGTAGTACAACCACCAACACCTCTGTCATGGACACTCCCAAACGTCCTACTCGCACCCCTTCTCCTGCTACTGATACTTCTGGTCCAGGGGAAATAGTCAGTAGAATCATTAGTAACAGACTTAATGATCAGTCTGGAAATATTTCTGTCAGTGAGACAAGCAGTGGTACATCTTCACCTGCCCAGGTCAGAACCACTCAGCCTTCCTCAGCTCACACTCGTCCACCCCTGACCTCCCGCCCTTCTGCTTCCCTCATATGGCCTCCAAGACCACAGCAGGAGCAGCAGACTGATCAGGAACTACCAGAGGTGCAACAGATGAATAAAGTAACTCCAGTAAGAGAGAGTGAAGGTGTCAAGGAATTGGAGAAAGAAGTACACAGCTCACCTCATGACATTTTGGCTGCTCGTCGCCGATTCATGAGAAGCGTTGGTGGTGGAGCAGGTATTAGTAGTGATGGAGGTCTTATTAGTAGTACAAGAGAAAACCAAGAAGTTGTTGTCTCTCCATCTCCATCACCTTCCCCCTCCCCCACCCCAGTCTCATCCACCAATGCCACTCCACCTCCCACCTCCACCTCCCCCATCACGTCTTCCATTCTTTCACGAGCTGCTACCTCTTCCATCCCCCCAGCTGCCACCTCCATGCCCTTGTTTACTGTCACTTTACGCACTCAGCCACCACCTCCAACAGCCATCCCAGTCCAATCTGAAGTACCCTCAACCTCCATGATGACTTCCAATGGGGAACAAGGAATGCCTGAGAAGGTAGGAGAGGCAGCAGAGGACTGGAGGGTGTTGGTGAGGCAGCGACGTGAAGGCAGGCTTAAACAGACCAAAACGCCTGATGCTGAAGAAATCATTATTGAGGTAAGTCTTGTGGTTAACGAACAAACAGGATAACTAGATTTTGTTTGGAAAATTGTATAAAATGCATTTACCTAACTAGATTTAATTTTCCGAGATACTGGTGAGAAAATTCCTCATTAGCATCCTTTACAGTGACAAGTTTGAAACCCAGGGCAGATATATACTTCTTGAGAATCACTAACTAGCATAATTATTATAATTGTATACATAAATAGTTGGCTTTGTGTTGGTTATCCTGATTAAGTATAGTCTCCTCTTCACAGACTCGGCCAACTGTGTCCAGAAACAGCAAGGTGCTCGAGATGGCCAACAACTTTCAGAAGCTTCAAGTGGCCTAGCATAGGGTATATCAGGGTTGACCCTAAACCAGGCAACTAGCTGTGAGGGAATACCACCTACCAGTTACTCTTGAAGAGATGGCACCACACTGGACAGTATTGTCTCTAACATCTATTTATTAGTACAATACTGAACTGTTCAGTGTTACATCTACACTGCCACTCCCATACTAACATTACTCTTCCCCACATCAGAACCCTTTAGGCAAATTTTTTTATATCCACCAACTTTGTTCAGTTCCACACCAGCAGACTTAAGTGTACAGTACAGTATAGGATTATGGGTGTGGAACTTAATATGTACAATGGTTGAGTTTAAATATCCCCAGAGTGATGCCACTTTATGCCTGTGTAACCTTGAGGCAGGTGGTTCCAGATCAGTTTTATAATTTTCTTATGGTTTTGCATACCTTATTTTGCTCTGTCATAATTACTTTAAAGTGTAAGAACAGTAATCACTTGACTGCTTTCAAACCTTATTTACTGAAGATATTCCTGGGGTTCAGGTTATTATCATGAGTTCTCTGTACAGTACTGAAGTTGGAGAAGTATTATATTACTTCTTCCCCAAAAAAATATGACCAGATTTTGACTGTATATATAATACTACAGTGATGTGTGGGTCCTAAGAAGACATGGAGAGAGGCAGTCTGAGGTGCTAAGCTGATATACTTGTACTTGTATGGTTCACAAGTACAGTACCCAAGTCTAGTTTTTATACAAATTCCTTACAACAACATACTGTATTGTACAAGTGGATAACAGGTTGCATCTTTCCTTGTGTCAATAAATAATGCACAGGCATAGAAATTAATGAAACACCAGATTCAGACAAAGGAAATTGATTTTCCAGCTCATAACAGTATTCATGAATATATTAGTATAGTAGATATTAATTACCTAAACAAAATGAGAATTCATCTCTAATATTACATTTGGTATGAACAAAATGCAGTCTAGTTGTATGTAGATTAGAGTTTTAATATGATTAGCATTTCATTACTGTAAACAGTACTTACAGTAAATGAATACTGTACATGTGATATATTAGCAATGAACGCCGATTTTGTTTCCATATCAGTTTCTCATTTTTAAGAACATTTAAGTATAAAAAACATGTCATGTGAATGATAATGTTAAGAAGTTAAAAAAAAAAAAAAATTACAAAACATACGGTAATCAACTTACCATGCATTGTTGATTTTGTGACATTTATTCTCAGACATAAATTTGAAACATATTGTGGAAACACCAAATATTATGGTAGGAAACAAAACACTAAGAAGTAAGCATATAGAGTATCCAAGATTAAAGAGAGATCCTTGTCTATATAGTAATTCTACCATACTCCTTACATATGTGGCTATAATAACTCTTTCCTCCTAACTTGTACACTGTATGTCTGTGTTGTTACTTACTGATTGTAGACATTGTTTATAATACTGTATACACATATTCAACTACAATACCTGTTCATAGCTTCAGTATCTAAATTGTGTTGAGATAACAAAATGGGAGGAAAGACTTAAATATTTGTCCCTGATCATTTCTATACCTTAAAAAGTTACAATTAAACTCCTCATTAGTTTGTATAAAATGACTGAATTATTTCTCTGATTGAAGTACTATACTTGATTGCATTCAATAATACTGTGTAATACATTTTTTTTCAGACCAAATGCTCATGTAAAGTACAGTTCTATATTATATCTGTGTATCTTCAGTATATATAATATTTCAGTATCAAGACAATAATGTTGACAAATACTTTGTATTAATTAGCATTTGTATTAGCATTGTAACATGAGCTAGTGTAATTTAGCAACAGTGGTTTGTTCATCTATGTGACTTACAGTGTTTCAACAACAATACTTTAAAGTGTTTGTTGTTAATACATGAGAAATGTATGTTGTCAAAGTTATCATAATGTAAACCCTTGATTTAACATCTATTAACAGTAATAATAATAATATAACACCAGTGTGATATGTTATACTGTATAGCTTACATGATAAATGTATTATAGCATCACAAAATGGGAGTAATAGGTATATAAACACACAGGGGTAAATTTAAACCAGTTGTTATAATAAGCAACAGAGTTTAATAATACCATATCCTCACAAGCATCACTGTTTGATTACCATGAAATTAAGTTAACAATAAAGGTTGTATTGGATATCATTGTTTATTTGTGTATTTAATTAATTAAAATGTTCAGTGGTAAATCAAGGGTTGCAATAGTTTGTGAGGGTGTCATCACCTTATTTCTAAACTTAACCAGGTAAAATGTACAGGTAGGTGCAGTACTACATATTTTGTATAATTGATATACTGTACCAGTACATGAGGAAGCTGGCCTGAACTAACTGGGTTTGTTCATACAGCTTGTGTGTTTTGTGTGTTTTGGAATAATTTACCAAGGTCTGAGATTACTAGAATTCATGAAAATTAGCAGTCTTGGCTCTCCGGATAATCATAAAGCAAAAACTCACAGTTGTAAACTAATCTGTGAATGGGGATAAGAACCCAAGAACTAACAATAATTACAATTTAATGTACAGTATGTTAGAATAATAATTATCTACAGCTTTAGCTGTTGCCTCTAGTACAGTATGTGCTTGCTTAGTCATTATAAGTTCCATCAGTTTTGATACATATATTGTACATTTTTTCTGCTTATAATTTCATATCTCCAATAGAGTGGTATAATGGAATTGACAAAGACTGGACCAAACACAAATAAGAAAATCCTGACCCTGGTTCTTATCTCACTTGCACATAGCCTTTTGTAAATTTGTAATAATGGCTAAATGAAGTAGAGAAGTTATTACTCTTCTGATATGGCCATGCCCTTAAAGGAAGCAAGGCATCAGAGATAATAGATTTATTAGAAAAAACTACCTGCCACAGTGTCAAGTGTGTTTGATGTGAATGGCAAACAGTTATGACACCAGTGGTTGTTGATGTCATGATACACATCACAGTTTGAGTTTACATTGGCTTTACCTGTTTCATGGAGAGTACAGATTGGTACCAATAAAGATGCAGTGAAGAAAAAAATACTAAGAAAAATAAAAGTTAATATGAATGATATGATGAAAACTAGCCTGACTGAGATGTCCCATTGAAATATAACGGATGCTTCAATGCTGACTTGTATCTTCACATGAGATAATATACCAGCACTACATTTTTATTGGTACACTTTTATTCTAAGTGTAACAGTACTATGTGAATGTAAACACAAATAACATTATGCTGTAAATATTTTGTACATAGGAATTGATGAGCTTGTATGATATTGTCCTTCATTCTAATTATTGATTAGTCTGGTGTGAAAAATAAATTCCTGATTAATGTGTTCATAACTTGCTCCAGTCAAAGATTAATTGGAATGGCTATATAATATTATGTGGTTGGAAAATAGAACTTTATTTTAGTGAAGCCTGCCATGTGTGATACAGCAGAAGGAATCTGACCAGACTTTTGTGAGTGTTTGGAGTTCACTTCACCTAATACATCCAAATATAATTGGAAAGTCTATGCAGGAATCCTGTACAGTTAACCATAATTGTAACTAACATTACTAACACAACATACATTTTATTTCTGATCATTACAAGTAAAAGATGTGATAAATCATGAATATACCGTATGGAATGTAATTTATAAAAAAAAATTAAACGAGTAAGAATATGTACTTGTACCAATGGCATATCTACATTTACATTATAGATACAGTATATATATATATATATATAAATTTTAGCATATGTTATAGAAGGAATAAAATCCAAAGTATACTTGGCATTATGAGGTAAAGCTGTGGTGTGGAAGATGAATTGCTAAAGCATCTTTCTGTTGTTATCCTTTTGTGTTGCCATGAAGGGAACCCCTAACCCATCCCTGAAACAGATGTAGTAATCTGGATTGGTTTGAAACAGATGTGGTAATCTGGATTGGTTTGAAACAGATGTGATAATCTGGATTGGTTTGAAACATGTGGTAATCTGGATTGGTTTGAAACAGATGTGGTAATCTGGATTGGTTTGAAACAGATGTAGTAATCTGGATTGGTTTGAAACGGATGTGGTAATTTGGATTGGTTTGAAAGAGATGTGATAATCTGGATTGCTTTAGTTACTCAACAACTGGACTTGTATGCATTTTTTTTTTTTTTTTTTTTTGTTCCGTTACTAATATTTGCCATGCATCTCTACAGGTGTTAATGTTTGGAAATTAGTAAAGTGGTGTGACTGCAAACAAGTGTAATGAAAATAAAGATAAAATTGTATTAGCAAAGTTATGTCAAGTGGTGAATTTATGTTTTGGTTCTTTTACATATTGTGATGCCAAAATGTTTATGATGGTACGTAAGGGAAACACCATTTGAGGAAGGTCATTTATTACAACACAAAGCAATAGCAGAATGTTACAAATAAAGGCTCTTCCTCAAATGATATTTTACATATACACTTCCTGAGTTGGAGCCAGTTGTTAAAGGTGTGTCTTGTAGGCTTTTGTGAAATTAAAGACCCTCCATGATTTGATAGAAGTAGAATGATCAGGGTTTATAATTGTAAGAAGAGTTCATGCTATTGATTGTTCTCAAGTTACCAGAATATGTACAATCTCATTCCACAAACTCTGGCCCACCTGAGTTGAAGCCCATATCTAGAGCAGGGGGATTTCTGGACAACATCCCACACAAAGCCTCCCTTGGTTTGAAATATGTTTGGCCTCATGATGGTTTAGGTGGGCTGTCGTCCAGAAATCCCCTGCTTCAGATTTTGTGCTTTGACTTAAGCGTGCTAGAGATTGTGGTGGTCGACTGTACAGTACTGAATGTTATTGTTAAAATACATATTGTTACCATAAATCAGAGAATTATTCTATCATTCAAGCCAGGAGTGTGCTACTTATACTGTAATAGCATATCAATCTGTTTCTGTTATCTATTGTAACCTTTAACTCAAAACAAATTATACCTTATATGTGCTGTGATACAAAAATAATATATATATATATATTTACAGCATAGCATCATGTGTTATATGAATATGGTCTATATGAGGAAAGAATTAGCTTCACATCAGTTCAGATTCCTTCCATGGCATCAATGTTTCTTAAATGATGTCTAGTCCAGAAACCTTATGTACTTTACTGTATTATTTATCGTTTTAAGATTATCGTTCCTGTACTATCCTATACTGTACTATGGGCTATAATGTGTACTATATAGTCTTCAATTTTTTTATACATCCTAGTCAAATGCTTTCCACTTTCTTTTTTGACAGTGAACTCATTTTCGTGAACCACAATAAGTGCCTAAGTTCTAGTTAGAGTTTTTACTTCTGTAACAAAAGTGATTGATCTTTTGTGACTACTGTATTAAATATTTTACATGAATCCTATGATTCCACATAAGAAAACTAATATTGAGAAGGTGTATAAAATACACAATGATATTATTGGCATATTATCATTAAGTATTACACTTTGAAATGAAAGTTACGCATGTGTCTACATTACGTGCCTTTAATTAATGTGTACAGATAACAAGGGTAAAATATACAGTATGTGTTTATTAGAAATGTACCAGATGAAGATGATGTGTATTGTCAATAAATCTCTAATAAGTACTATTGATCAACTATACTGTTTATTATTTCCACATACAGTACAATGCAATAATATACTGTACTGTATTGTAGGGTAAGTGTGACATGGTGGGTTGGGCCTGGGGGCATTGGGGGGGGGGGGGTCAACTCTCCACCTCCTGCCTCAGGCTGCCTGCTTTCATTTATCCTCATTAATTTTTAAATTAAATTTTCTTGACTAGTTCTTGAAATTCCTCAAGGTGTCTGACGAAGCAGCCTCGTCTTTAATTACTATTATAGTAACACACTTACTAATAACTAATTATTTGGCTTTAGAATGAATTTTTACATTAATTGTAGTCAAATTACATAATAATTTTTTATACTATCTATGAGAAAGCTCTTATATGTTGAAACCCATGACCTACCAAGGTGCAATGATTCTATAGCAGATCACACGGTCGCTCTATTTCAACGACATCCATGCTCATATTTAACAGTTAAATTTGGTGTACATCATATATAAAATCTAAGAATACAATTTCTATATTCAAGTATTGATATTTAACACCACTTAAATCATAATATACAATAATATATTAATTGTAGTGTATTCACTATAGACTTTCAAGGACTTTTTCCCTGTTGTAGCTTGTAGGAAATCACTGACAGTTTTCGATATTTTCCGTGAAAACCTCGTCGTCCGAAATCTAAAGTTTCCGGCAACATGTTGAAAATAGTGTTGCACGACACGATGTCGTCGGAAAAAGTGCCCGTGTGAGGCACATAGCCACATACCCTGTACTGCCTGACGTGCTATCCTTCCTTGTACTGTACAGTGTACAACCAATAAACTGCTTTGTATAGAGTCTACGATACACCTCCTGTATAAAGTAATGTGCCCCTAAACATTACATAATAATGTAAATAAGATAACCATAACTTATACCTTTTTGTAAAATCAGATTATATATTAGAACAATGAAAATACAAGTTATATTTATAAGAAAAGTGCCAACAGGGTAAGATGTGCATTTGCGTGTAAAAATGAAGCAAATTTAACAACAGACTTGCAGTGTTGTCAAATATAGGAAATTATCCTTAGATATGGAAAATTAGAAGTAACAATGGGAAAATTATATAAATATTGTTGAGAAGTACATAGGGAAATTTTTACCAGACGAAATATCAAGACGGTGTGTGTGAGAGTAGGGAAGATGAGACAGTAGAACATGTGTTGATGGTATGGGATAAGTATGAACAAGAGAGAGCTACAATGCTGAATGTGGTAATAAGTGAACTAGGAGAGAGAAAATGGAGGGAGATTGTGGAAACGATAGTGGCAGCCAAAGTGCTGCTAGGTCTTACTAAGTGAACGAGATCTGCTGTTTCTCAGCTGTACAGGCCAGATAATAGTGTGTGAAAGAATGTCTGGAAAGGGTATGGTTGAAAAGAAAATGAGTATATAGGGACGTGCAGGTTGTATATAATATAGAGAGTGAAAGTATAATGTGTATACATGTATTAATTGTCCTGTTTTGGTTTGGTTTTCTCTCCGCAGAATCTGCAATGGAAGACAGTGAGCGCCGTTGCAAAGGCTACACCCGAACACTGGTAACTCTCATCAGTCATCATCATCATCACGTCAAGCAGACCTGGCACATTGGCAACACTGACAAAAACAGACCTCAGTCACCTCACCTCACCTGCTGCAGACGCTTCACTTATTATCCTTATTTATTGACCTAGTGACCTTACTTATTGACCTTTAATGACACTGGACACCAAGGATACAATTAAAGAAACACTCTGAACACGTTAATATCGGTACTAATTAATGGGAAAATAAGAAACTAGGGACTGACTGGCTAGACTTCTCCATCATTGTGAAGGAAGGGAGGCAAACAACAAGGAAAATAGGGACTGACTGGCTAACGTTAGTAGGTTTCTCCATTTTACAAGATACCACGATGAAAGTTACCGTCAAGATTTTACAGGGCAGCGAGTGTACTTTAAATGTAAGTAATAATGAATGACAGCAAGAAACAGTTAATCTTTTGGTAAATTTACAGAAGAACTAGGTTCACTATATTGTATATTTTAGTATTATTATCAACTATTTTGGACCATTCTAAAACACTTTTCATCTATGGTGTTCCTCTAGGAGATGCCCCGAGATATGCCCCATTTTACAAACATAATTTGGAAACTAACTTAGTCTGACATAACCAAACCTAATCTAGTTAGACCACAGCAAACTACCGGGACCTAACCTGGACAAACTACCAGGTATAACCGATGTAAATTATCATAAAGTGACTGGGGCAAATTCCCACGACCTAACATTAGCCAAATGTGGTAACACTGCTCAATCATAGCCAAAAACCCAGTTATTCTGTAATAATACCAATATTTTGATAGGTAAATTTACATAAGTACTGTCTATCTATCTATCTATAGCTCTGATGCCTCGTTCCTTCTGGGAACTCCCCCAAAGGGGGTGGCCACGGCAGAAAAGTCTCCAGTCTTCCCTGTTCAAACACTCCCTCCTTACTTGGTCCAGCCCTCCCCTCCCTCTCATGTTTCTCTCCTTTACATACTCTTCCACTCTGTTCTGCCATCTAACTGGAGGTCTGCCTCTCACACCACGTCCCACAACTTCACTTCCATACACCTTCTTTACAAACTCCTCACCTTACATTCTCTCTACATGTCCAAACCACCTCAAAGTATTACGTTTCACTCTCTCAACCACTCCACACTCAATACCAATTACTTCTCACTCATACCACATCTCTTATACACAAGTACCGTACTGAGTTCACTATATAGTATATTTGGTAGGTAACTGCATAAGAGTTTCACCTGTTTTTTTTTTAGGTTTTTTTTTTCAGCCTAATTTTACTTGTTCTATTCATTAGTGACCATAATATTGATCGGAAACCACTTGGTTTATATATACATGTATTCCCTAACCCCTTCAATCTTGGGGGAGAACACTGGGAATCGCAGGTTTTGGGTGGGGGAAAACACGTAAATGAGCTTATTTTGCCTTTATACTGGTTTGTTGACCTGTGTAAATGTCGAAAAATTGAAAATCCGAGCCAAGTTTCTACAAAAGTTGACTTGGGTTTTGCAATTTTCATGAGGGATAATTGTCAAGATTTTGGAAATCCAAGCCAAGTTTTGATAATTAACCATACCTAGCCTGACCTAACTGGGGCAGACTACCGGGACCTAACTGGGGCAGAATTCCGGGACCTAACCTGGGCACACTACTGGGACCTAACTGAGGCAGACCACCGGGATCTAAGCAGGGCACAATATACAGTAGAAACTATACTCATTCTATCTCGTACTGACCCACAAGGCTGTAGCTCCTTCCGAGTACACTGTTGCAATATCTAATTAACGGTACCCTATGACAACTCCAAAGAGAATGGGAACAAAATAATTCTCTTTATATTTGTATGTATGTGACCTCAGTCACCTCACTCTCCACACCCCGGAAATTCCTGGGTCGGAAGTAGTGGCAACGTCTTTTGATTGAAATGCCACATCACACATGAAATATCTTCTCTATTTTACGTATATAGCAATTGTTCGTATCATATACCATTAAATGAAAAATTCATTGTGTGTAGAAAATTTCATGTCAATATACTCTCGTTAGTGGACAGTTTCCTTTATGTGGTGCATGCTTTGATTCTAGATTTGGCAACACCGCGGTCACCTCCTCACGGGTCAGTACAAAATAGAAAGACTATAGTCAGACCTGACCTGACTTAACCTAATCTGGACTGCAGTACTTCTGTAATAATACCTTTTGATCCAATATGGTCTTTATATTTGTAATGGTATAATACTGCCATGGTATGAATAACAGTACAGTAGGCCTATATCTTTTTGTTAATACTATGATGGTATGAATAACAGTATATCTCTTCGTTACTACTATGATGGTGTAAATAACAGTGATATATCTCTTCGTTAATACTATGATTGTATGAATAACGGTAATATATCTCTTCGTTAGGCCTAATACCAAGTTGTGGAGGCCTAACCTAAGTATGTTATTAATGTACTATGGGATTTTGAAAGGTTAAATTTAAGACTACAAACAGAAAAAAAGTAATTACTAATATCGTTCAATATTTTGCTGGATATTTTCTCCATACAATATTTCCCAGAGTAACAAAGAGCTACGGTACTGGTATGTAGTTAAGTACCGGTAAGCTACAGTAGGAATCGTAACAATATTTATTAATTTGAATAATACAGCTTTGTACTCTATCGCTCTCTCTCTCTTTCTCTGTCTTTATTATTTTCTCTCTAATGTCGGGGTAAACACTTATCAAAAGCTTTATTTTTTATTATGGTCGACTGTAGAGATTCTGTTTTTCATGGTTTTGTTAATAGTTACTGATTTATATATCTCCAGGTGCCTGAGACTACTAAGGTGTTTGAAGTGAAATCATCTGCAGAGAAAATGTTGTCTGTATCTCCAAGCTCTCAACGCCTTGTATATAAAGGAAAAACTTTATCAGGTAAGGGGTTTAACTAGCCAGGGGCTAGTTAAAATACAGATGATAGTGCAATGCTTTAATACTCTGCTCTATCTGGAAGTGGATGAATCAAGAATACCCTTTCATGAAATCATCATCATACAGTATCTTATCGCACCAAAACTTTACCCATATCAGGGCAGTATTGTTTGCAACCTTTAGATCTTTGTCAGAGCAATCCTTTTACCACTTCTGGATACTGGGCGCAGTTTTGAGCGTGGTGTAGCAATTGGTCTCCGAAGATTAACAGGGGCACCACGTGAAGGTTTGCTTCTTGCCTCCCTTTCATAGGATGAAATTGTATAAAATGTTTATTTCGGACTGGATGTGCAAACACTGCACACTTAAAATTTTCCTTAAGTTCAGGTTGTTAACAAGGAAATATCAATGTACAGTCGGCGTCAAAAGTCGTGTCACCACATCTGCTAAGTTATGAAGTACAGTATGGAAATATAAGCTTCACAGGCTCATAAACTGAAGAAACAGAGAGGTTTATCAGCCAAAACATTAGATAGTGAAAGGATTTCAAATAGAACTACCGGTAATAATGTATTATAATCAAATAATATGGTTAAAGTAGAATATATCCGATTTATACAATACTGTATAAATAAAATCCATAACCCTGCACCCCTGCAATAAATCCACTTACTGATTATCATTTATATGCTTTGACAGATGATATGACCTTGAAGGAAGCTGGGGTGAGTGATGGTGGCAAAATCCACTTAATGGTGAAAAAAGGAGAAGCAGTGCATGGAACAGGAGGAGCTGGATCATCCAAGTCTACACCCCAGCAACAGTTTGACTTCTTTCTTCAACTGGATACTTTCCTTAGCAAACATCTCACCCAAGAGCAGACGTCTTTAGTTGTCGGTGAATTTAAAAAAGTAAGTTGAGCTATGTGGTTCTACAGAAGGGATGTGTAAACAGTGTCAGAAGTGAGTAGTAGCTTTATTAATTATTTTTAGAAGAGGATATGAACAGACTAACATATGAGTGCACCATCGAGATGAATGAGTTTTAGAATGTCAGGAGTAATATCCATATAGAGTGAATGGATAGTGAGGCTAACATAGAAAGAGTAAGGAAGTCAAGCGGCAGGGGAGCAAGGGAGTTGGCTAACCTAGAATATGATGGAGAAATGAAGCCAAAAGGTGAGTGGAGAAAAAGAACAAGTGTTGATACTTGAAAGAGGATACCTTAATGACAGAGTGTATATGTTAACTTTTACAGTACATTATTAATGTGTCCAGAAGAATTGTAGCCATGCAATACAGTAGTTAAGTGTGTAACAAAGCTAAGCTGTTCCATGATTATTTCAACGATACCCATTTCAATATTTCTTTTTTTCCAGAATTGCCAGTTGATGGTGGACAGTATGAACTTTGATGACATTGAGAGATTTGCTGCCAGTAACTGTACAGAATTCTAAGGTGCCTCTAAGCATAATACAGACTTAAACAGTGTGGGGTCTGGTACCCTGTAACCATTTGGCTGTCTCTTATTTCCACTTCAGCCTTATACATTAGCTTTATAGCCATATGTATATGTGCTGTAAGGCCATGAATACCTTTACTGCCTGTGTGAAGTATGTAAATTTGGAGAGGCGATTGGTATCAGTGGGCCCTTGCATCCCAACTTTTGGGTAATCAGTATTAAGGATATTTGGTGGAATTTGTCATGTTTGATACTGGAAGTCTGGAGTATCATATCTAGAATTTTTAAGGCGTTGTGGTGTAGGGTGTGCATATAATAGTGTGTCCCAAAAAGGAAATGTATAACTTTGGGAAAATCAGGATAGAAGAATTTAAAACTACCGGTAATTGTTTTACAAAGATATGTTTATTTCACGGAGGTTATTTAGTTATACAGTAATTATTGAAAGTAGGGTATATAAGATCTCTTTGCTGCCTACTCCTGTAACTTTTCAGTAAGTTTAACTCCAAGGTATGTTATGGTAATTGTAAATAAATCATACTGGGGATTTAGTACAATTTAAGGTGCTAGGGTGTTGAAAGCGGAGTGATTACCTAAATATAGCATCATAACCTGAGTGATTTGGACACAAGGAGAGAATGTGAGATGGAGAGCATACACAAGTAGGGCATGGAAAAACAATCCGCAGGACCTGCTGATGTAAGGAATTTGATTGTCAGGTGGGCAAACTGAGAAGACTGATTTATGAGGGAGAGGAATGTGGGTGCAAAAACCAGGGACTTACCTATACTGTACCAACCCTTTAGGAGAAATTCCTGGAGAGAATGGAACATGAGAATTATAGGTAAATGTAATGGATAATGTTGGAAAATGGGGTGTTGGGTATGCCATGGTACGGTATCTGTGGCGCCCAGCATTCAAGAGATTGCCAGCTCCCATGAGCTATTATAGCAGATACTCTACGCTTTGAGGATGATATTCAATTTAAAATTGCTATTGTTTATCGCAGTAGATTTGTTGAAGACATAATTTTGTGTTGTGTATGTCTGTGTATAAATGAGTGTTTTGTGGGAGACTGTGTGTGCATGTGTGTGAGACTTTATTGCTTACAGGAGAGTGATTAATCATTTAACTTCATATTTAGTGGGAAAATCGTTACTGCATAGGCCTATAGCTCACATATATGAATTAGATCTTAGTACTTCTCAGGACTGTCATTACTTAATAATATCATGTTTTATTCAGCAAAAAATGTAGGAAATATAAAATTAATATAGGTGAAATATAGGAAAAATAACTTGGAACTAAAGTGTGACAATATTGACTAAAGATTTTCCACTCCAAACATATGAACTTTGAATTGAAACTAATTTGTGATAGGCCAACAGTTATGTGAAGCAAAGCACCACTGATGAATATACGTTGCTAACCCATGCTAAGTTGGAAATTCTTGGTAAGACATGCTAGTATTGTCCTCTGGTTTATGATAATCAGTACATAATGTACAGTTTGCAGAGAGACATACTGTAATCCAAGTAGGGAATAGATTATACTTTAAAATTATGGGGAATAGGAGTTTAGTGGAAGTAACATGATTCATAAGGATATAGTAACTGAATACTTCACCACTTCTCGTTGGGGAGAGTTCCCATGACGGAGCAAAATAGCAATTTGCTTTACTGTACTGTAGTTGTCACTTAGCCAGACTATCCACAGTGTGTGTCATAAAGAATGTTGATTTACTGTAGTCAGATTTTGAAAGGTTGATTTGTTGTGCGTCTCTTATATTAAGGTAAGCATTTCTTTCTCTTATGATATGAATAGTGTAATCAGACCGAATAAGGAGCTCCCATAATAAAGATTTTTATTGATATAATCTAAGTATTTAAAAGTTACAACCTGAGTATCTGACAGAGATTTTCTTTTTATTGCTACCCAGCAAATATGAGGTAAGAAATGAGAGCTGTTAATATATCTAATTCATTAGGCTTATCCACATGATCATGTAATGCCCAACGGGCAAACATTTTTACCAAAACCAGGTTCAATGCTATTGTCTGTAGGTGGGTGGTGGGCATGATAGTTTGGAGCCTGCCAGGAACACTTAGAGAAATGAGCACAGTGGGAAGTGCCTGTATGGCACTGCTTAATGGTGTAAACAGGATCTAATGGATCAAGCCTGTTGGTGTGGCATTAGAACACTGACCATTATAAACATTGTATATGCTGAGAAGTCCATACCACTGCTGTATTTATTCCTTCAATGAGTAGCTTTTTTTTTTTTTGTTTATTGGAAACTTCAGTACAGTAAAGTATATCCAACTGGTTGCATTATACCAAGGGCGAAGTTAATGGTAGAAGGGTGGAGGTGTTGGATTATTAGTTAGACATGACATATACGTGGACATAGAGGAAGTGAAAACAGGTGAATGTGAAATGAGTGAGAACATCATGGCTGTGTACCTTAATGTAAAGATGGAAGGAAGTATAAAAGGACCCCGTTGATTGTGTATTGTGTGGTATATTACTGTAGAGGGTCCAGGAGCAAGACAAGATAATGAAAGAAAATACAGGATAATAAGTAGGTTGATTGTGGAAAATAGACAAAGAGAGAGTATTGTCATGGGTGATATGAATGGACATATAGGAATTTTAGGAGAGGAAGTGAATGGAAATGGGGAACTTCTGCTAAATTTCACGGAAGAGTATGGTCTAGAGAACTTGAATGTGACGATAGGTGAGGGACTTGCGACATGGTCCAGGTTAGGGAGTGAATCTGTGATTGATTATGTGCTAGTGAATGAAAGAGCCAGGAGGAGGGTGCAGTATATGTGGGTGGATGAGGAGAGGAGGATAGATTTGATAAGAATGTAGTAAAAGGAGGACAGAAATGGAGAATATGAGAAGCAAGATGGGATTTGTGTAAGTGTGATTTGAGGAGTATGGAATGGACTATGGATGGAGGAGTGGATGAACTGAATGATTCCCTGATTAGGAAAGTGACAGGTGGGTTAGAGAAGGATAGGAAGGGTAATGAATAGAAATAAAAGAAGTTAGATGAAGAGCTGATGGAATGAAGATATTGAGAATGCAAGGAAGGAGAGTAATAGGAAGGACTGAGGAAAAATGTAGGTAATAGTGAGGAAGTTAGAATAGCGTATGAGGAGGCATGGAAGGAGTATGAACGTAGACAGAAGGAAGTAAAAAAACTGATCAGGAGAGCCAGAGTTGTGGATGACAAGGAGGAGTATGTGGTTCACAAGGGGAGTAAGTACTGAGTATTTTGTTATGCAGATGATGTTGATGTGGTGATTCTGAGTGAGACACTGCAGAGAATACTTGATGTAGTTACAGAGTATGGGAATTATTTTAATGTCAAGTTTGGGAGTGATAAGAGCAAAGTATTGGTAGTGAATGGGGATGACTGGGATATAGGTAGAATGTGGAGACTGGGTGGAAATGTGATTGAAAGGAGGCAATAATTGTGGATGAGAAAGGGTGTGATAGGACAAAGACTGATAGGTTATCAAGAGCAAACCAGTGTGTAGGAAGACTAGGAAGTGTGGAAAGGTGTAGAGCTAATAAGTATGAAGTAGTGCATGGTGTATAGAAAGGTATGGCTGTACCTGGACTAATGTATGGACTGGAGACCATCAGGACATGGACAGTGAATAACTTGAATAGACTGGAGGTAGTACAGAATAGGATAGGAAGAACAGCTTTAGGTGCAAACAAGTACATAGGTGTGGAAGCAATAAGAGGTGACGCTGGATGGAGTATGTTTGAGGAGAGGTTAACCAAAGGGGTGCTGAGATAATTATAAGGTTAGACTTGAGGGAATGAATGAAGACAGATGGGCTCGAAGAGATGGAAGAGTGTATGAATGGACAGGACGGTACATTAAGTGGAGAAGGATGTGTGATAAGAGAATGGAAAAGTGTGGAATACAGTACCCAGTGCTAGATGAAAGGGGGAGATGGAGTGATGAGAAATGGATGAATGAGATTAAGAGACGGATACAAGAAATAGGCAGAGATGAATGGATGAGAGGCATGAGTCAGAAGAGCACGCTAGATTGGTACTCTTCTAAGGACAGACCAAGGAGTGAAGTGTTCGAAGATGGTAGCTGGGTAAGTGAGCTGTTGTTTAAGACAAGAACGAAGTCACTGAAGGTGAATGACAGAATATATAGATGGAGTAATGAAGGCAGTAAGGTGTGTGTGATGTGTGAGAGTAGGGAAGATGAGACAGTAGAACATGTGTTGATGGTATGTGATAAGTATGAACAAGAGAGAGCTACAATGCTGAATGTGGTAATAAGTGAACTAGGAGAGAGAAAATGGAGGGAGATTGTGGAAACGATAGTGGCAGCCAAAGTGCTGTTAGGTCTTACTAAGTGAACGAGATCTGTTTCTCAGCTGTACAGGCCAGATAATAGTGTGTGAAAGAATGTCTGGAAAGGGTATGGTTGAAAAGAAAATGAGTATATAGGGACGTGCAGGTTGTATATAATATAGAGAGTGAAAGTATAATGTGTATACATGTATTAATTGTCCTGTTTTGGTTTGGTTTTCTCTCCGCAGAATCTGCAATGGAAGACAGTGAGCGCCGTTGCAAAGGCTACACCCGAACACTGGTAACTCTCATCAGTCATCATCATCATCACGTCAAGCAGACCTGGCACATTGGCAACACTGACAAAAACAGACCTCAGTCACCTCACCTCACCTGCTGCAGACGCTTCACTTATTATCCTTATTTATTGACCTAGTGACCTTACTTATTGACCTTTAATGACACTGGACACCAAGGATACAATTAAAGAAACACTCTGAACACGTTAATATCGGTACTAATTAATGGGAAAATAAGAAACTAGGGACTGACTGGCTAGACTTCTCCATCATTGTGAAGGAAGGGAGGTGCATACGATTGCATGGTAGTGGTACGATGGCCCTGTTGTTTGGGTAAATATTGAAAGAATTCCCTTGATTGCATTTGACCATTCTAAAACTATTTTAGGTAATTTTGTATAAGAGGTCCACCTGGATTGTTCCCACATTTCATACATTTTCATGTATATTTTTACTTGTTCTATTGATTGTTGCCCATAATATTGAGGAGATAATTGTTTTTACCCTGACGACCTATTCTAACCTAACCAAACCAGGACCAAGGGAGACTACCGGGACCTAACTTGGGCAGACTACTGGGACCTAACCTGGGCAGACTACTGGGACTGTCCAATGTTTACAATGGCAGGAAAACACTGAACTTATTAGGCTCTGGACAGCTGAAATGTTCTATATGCTATTATACCAAAAATAAGTGCAAACTCCTCTTAAATTCATTACACATGAACATATTACATTGTCCCCTTGTGAAATATACACAAATTGTAAATGTTTGCCACGTGGACCTCTTATGCAGTTTGAAATTAGCCTGATCTTACCTAACCTTACCTAGACCACATCAGACAACTGGGAGTTAACCTGGGCAAACTACCGGGAAATAACCATGGAAAAGTACAGGAAATGACCGGGTCAAAATACTGGAACATAGCCGGATTTAACAACACTGCTACAAAGCGGCAATTTTTTCATAAATACCGTTGTTTGTCTATGGAGTCATCATATCGTTACCACGCCATCGTGTACACCATGAACGTTCTTGTAATGGATACTTTACCACCTAAGGAGTCATCATATCAGTACCATGCCATAGTATACACCACGAACATATTTGAATATGTCCCATGGTCGTCTTGTAATGAAATGAGATGTGACCACCTAATCCCTTTCAGTCCTTCAGCTGTCATTTTCCTTTTTAGTTGCTGTCCCTTTCTATCACCTCCCTTGTCCTGCATGATCTTTAAATTTAGTGTATGGAGATCTTTATTTTGCTCTAAGTAATTATTTGGTATTTATCCAGTATTTTGCCTTTTTTGTAGTCTTTTTTTTGTAGGTTAGGTTATGTAAGGTCAGACTAGGTCAAACTAATTCCAAAAATTTTTGAATATTTTGAAAATTTTCGAAGAAAGTGCATAAAGAGTGTAAAAACATCATAATAGAAAATGGCAGTAGAATAGATATTTACCTTTTTTCATAATAGATGGTTGAATGTAAGTCCAGAACAAACCACCCATTGATTCTTTCTGTAAAAGATCATAAAAGTACAGCATGTTGTTTTATGGCGCACTGGAATGAACCGGTCGGTATCTTCCAATTTCTCCAAATAGCTGAAATAATAGAGTGTGATATTATGTACAGACACACCCAATAGTCCTGCAGCATCCCTATCACACACCCAGTCATGATACAGATATAAATCTACCTAACCTGTAACTGTTATAATTGCAATATTAAATTCATTAAGATTCCTTTCTGTTTAGATTGAGTTATAGGATTTACATTATACAATATGAATCTCTTACTGGAATCAAGGAAAACTTAATTCCTGATAGTTGAAAGGAATTTGTAGCCCTTCAAATTCATCGTAAATTGTTCTTCATCCCACAGGTGAACTAGCAGTACTGTAGCCTCATCAACCATTGTTGGTTCGCTGGAAGACCATTCCCAACACACTACCATCACGTGTCTGCTGGTGTTTCTTGACCGGATAATTTGGGACAAATGAATTTACAGTATTTGGTAAGTAATTAATTAGTGGATTCCAGAATCCTAAAACCATTACCTTAAAACCTATAAGACGAGAACATAAATCTGGCCTGGTGTTGGAGAGACTTAAAACAATTAGAGGAACAGACCTCCAGTCCCCAATGCAAATAAGAGGAAAAAGGTTAAAGTAGAGCCAGGAAAAAATGTGATTCCAGATGAGCAAATCCCAAGAACAGTGGATACAGTGCAGTGTTATCCATCTGAGAAAAGAAATCGAAGAGGAAAAGCATCATCTTCCTCAGAGGTAGTATCTTCATCCTCTTCATAGGAGGAGGAGGATAATGTCGATGATCCCCTTATTTTAAAAGCTGGAGAGAGGTCTCCAGTATTCACGTCCTCCAAAGATGATGATGCTTCTCCTGTTTCTGACACCACCACCAGTATTCCTGAAGTTTCTACAGTACTGGTAAAAGAAGAGATTGAGCTGAAAATACCAGAGAATAATGATATATGTACCGGTAGAGAATCCATTGTCATTTGATGTGGGAGATTGTCGTAGTTTCAATGAAGTGGCAGGGGTACACCAGCTTTGCTGTTTGGCTTTGTTGTGGAAACTACCATATTTCTGTGCATCGCTGTTAATTCAGAGTGGTGTGGCTAGCCCAATTTTAGGGTATGAAAGCCTGGTATATGTATGGATTTAGGTTGGTAGTAGTTTGGGTAATGGTATATATATATACACACACAATGAATGGGGAAAAATAATCCAAAAGCTAGTTTTAAAGTACCGTAAGGAGGGGTGAGTTCGTACGTTTTTTAAGGTTTTTCAAGTCTCCTACCCGTGTTTTTTGGCTTATACCAAATGTTATGTATCCTATAGATAGCTGGCCCAATGGGCTATCAATTCATAACACCTCCAAATTTTTTTAGATTCTTAACTAATGTGGAGACGTGTCTGAACGGGTGTCCGAACCCCCCCCTGGGGGGGGGGCACTTCGGACATATAGGGGGGGAGTTCGGACCGCCATTGATTTATGCTGTTAATGGATAATCTTTGACCCTACGTTCTTCCTGGACACATGTGGGGCGTATTCGGACACCTGGCAAGTTTTAAAAAAACGTAACATGCCATTTTGTACCACTTCCTTTGTACTGGCGAGTGAACTAAACCTAAGATATCACATTATCACCATATTATTCAAGGAAAGAAAGACTCTTGGGATACAGATTAATACAGTAAAGAACAAAAACAAATTAAAGCTTGTAACAATGAAAGACAGAAAAAAATTACCCCTTCAGGGTACTTTGTGTGGCAAGATATGAGCACCATTTTGTAACTCTACCCGGTACTTTGAGCACAGTTTTACAATGTACTTGAGCATTTTGTAACTCTACTTTGAGCACAGTTGTACAATATACTTAAGGCACTTTAACTAAAAAATAAACATGATTATCACATAGAATACCGGTAATGACAACAGAACTCTACCTTGAGTGTAGAAAGAAAAATTAGGCCTACTTAGGCCAGCAATTTACATCAACATCAAAAATCATTTTCTCCCTTTTACCTAACTTTGGTTCACTAGAGTACATGACTATGTCATCTACCTCAATCTCACAACTTTCGTCACCTGGAACACTGGAGTTCACGAATACATTGGGTGTTCCTGGAACATGTTTTAGGAATCTGACTTTAAGGGTCGGTATGACTTCAATTACTACAGCCATATAATAACGCTTTTTCTTTTTTAGTTCATTACAGATCTGAACTATCACCCAGTCGTGTAGCTTAGGATTTCGTTCTGACACTTCATTACCTGTGGTTTCTCCTGAGTCTTTTTCTGTGCTTTCTTTCAGAGTTTCACATGCGTTTTGTCTTCGCAGCTTCACTCCACGTGATTCATCCTCGCTTTCACTTTCATCTGCTAGCACTTCAGTTTCTGCTTCTTCAGTAGAACTCCCTTCAGTTGTTGTTGCCCTGGTTAAATCTCTCTCCTCCATCACTTGTATAATCCCTTGTGTAATCCCTCCTTGGATTTTGGGGATGACTCGTCTTACAGGCTGTCTCTCAGGGGACATCTTTCTCTTTTTACTGCTTGGTCCGTCCTCCTTTGATGTTGAAGGTTGATTATCACTGACTGGTTTTACAGGCTGTCTCTTAGGGGCCAACTTTTTCTTGTTTTCAGGAGGGACATTATTAAGTGTGTTTTCTAAATTATTAAAGAATGACCTGATGATTGTGGGAGTAACTTTTGCTCTTGCCACTTTAATGTTCTGAGACAAACGGTGAGAAAGTTCGTTTCTGTGCCGTTTCAAGAAACTCTTAGCCCAGTCACATCCAGGGAGATTATTCTTGAATCTTTTTACCTCCACACCACGTCTGTCAAGATACTGTTTAATGAGTAAACGCAGCTCAAAACTATCTAATGGGAATCCCCACTGGGAAAGAGTCAACAGATTCTCCACTACTGTATCTTCCTCTTCACTACTTAGCACAGTTTGTCCACCAGAGGGTTTTATATGTTTCCTTGTAACTGCATCATGAAGAGTGCTTTTGGAGAAGCCATATTGCTTTGCTGCCTGTCTTACACTCAATTCACCATTTCGTATAGCATCACATGCCTTTTGAAAGTTGGACTCAGCCTTGTCAATACGATAACCACCTCGACCCTCACTGCTAGCTCCTACTGCAAGTTTCTTATACGATCGTGGCATTTTAGTTGTTCAGTGGGGAGATGAGTCTTCTTAAAACTTATGAACTACCATACCAGTACCACTTGGTACACCTGTAAAGACAAATATGATTCACGTAAGTCTCAATTCTGGCCAATATAACAACATTTTAATGGATTTTACTCGTGTCCGAACTCACCCCACATTACACCATAAATAGTGAAGATGTCTTTAAAAACCCATTGGAGCATAATGAGATACAGGTAGGACCAGTTTCAACATCTCTATTTTCATTCTACTAAATATTAAGAGAAATGACACCTGTTATTGACTTATTGGTGCTCTGGTTTGTGTTTCCCAGGAGAAGTTTGACACCAGTCAGATTTTTTATCAAATTTATAATTGGGAGAATTATTTTTTTTATCCTACTTAGGCATTACACAAGTAAACGTTATCCCTATTGCAGCAAGAGGGAACCAAAAGGAAAAGAACCACCAAAACCAATTTCTGATTGATTGCTTCTTTGAAGAAGAATACTCGACTAAAACATTTTTTCGAGAAAATGTCCGAACTCACCCTGCGTCCGAACTCACCCCTCCTTACGGTAGGCAATAAGTAAAAATAGGATAGTAGTTGAGGGTGCGGAATGAACTAAACCAACTTTGATTCATCATTATCATACGGTACAGTTATGGAAGGGAGTTGCTTTACCAAGTGGGGTCCCTCTTATACTTAAAATATACAGTACCTTTGTCTAGTAATGGAAGAGTTATGAATGAATGGTAGTAATGTAAATAACGAAGATTATTCGTAGACGAGTTGCCTGGAACTTGTAATCATAATGTAACATACGGTACAGTTATGGAAGGTAGTTTCTTTTCCCTGTGAGGTCCCTCTTACTACCTAAATAACGATGAAGATTATTCGTACATGAGTTGCCAGGAAATTGTAATCATAATGTAACATAATGAATAAGCTATAGAGCATTATGGTCAACTACAGATGTGTGCTAGGATATAGAGGAACCACATAGGCATAAAGAAACTCCCTTCTGCAACTGTATTACATGAACAGTTGAGAATGTTTAACAAGTTTTAAGTAGTACAGTACATAAATTTTTGGACTCCTTTCTTTAAATTTCTGCCAAGTTCAGCTCTTACAGCTTGTTTTAATTAGTATCTACCAGTTAATAAGCACTTTAAAGCAAATCTTAGGGGAATTGCAAAATAATCCTTGCCTCGTAACTTAAATGTGGCCTTGTTGACCAGTACAATAATGCAAAAATTGTTTTAAATTATCTTATTGGAAATATGTTGATATTTTAATGGGTTTGACAGTCAGTATAATCTGATCAATGATCATTTGGAATTTGAATGTCTCATAACTTTCAATTTTTTAAATTTTTGTCTAGAATAACCCCCCACCTGTTTTTCCAATAGTTTAATCACTATTGAATGTGTTTCAAAGTTTGGTCTAGTTTGAGATTATCTTTTGTTTGGTACTGTTCTAGGACTTAGGAGAGTGCTTTATTGTACCAATTCTCAGAGGTGCCAGAAAGGTTTATCGGTCTTAGTGAAATACGGAGGAATGCTTAAGCTTACAGATAGGAATTGGAAGTAAACTTATGTTAATTGGAAAGTTATAATTTTCATTCAACATTATGAATCTGGTAGTTTGTTACTGATTTGTGGTCTTTTAAGCAGCCCAAAGCTTAGCCTTTTAATGTTTGAGGCTTCTCTACAGGTTCAGTTGTTGAAGTTCCTCAAGCTGTCTAGCTGAGCAGCCTCGAACTCCTGAGGCCTATGTTGGGCTTCTACACAGTGCCCTCAGAGAGTGTATGTTGTGTACATTGCAGTCTTCCATAATGTGTTTAATAAATGGGGTGCTGTGTTGCATCCCATAGTCAATCTCCTTAATTGGTGTAAATCAATGCTGTTGAATGGCCAATTGCATTATTTATCGCCCTGCTTCTTGCACTGTCTTCTTGGTTTGGATAAAGAGCATGGTGGTGGTGTGCAGTTAGAGACAAGTAATGTTTTGTAAACTTTAATTCTGGTATCTGTGAAATTCTGTAAACTTTTGGCATTTCACACCTTGTATCAGAAATTAAAGTTTCAATCATTACTTTTGTCAGACTGTACTCCAACACTAAGTTTTCTCATCCAAGCCAAAAAAAAAAGTGCACGAAGCAGGGCACAAGTTTTGCAAAAACTCCCTGGTCAGTGTGGAGCCTATCTTGAAAGATAGTACCGGTATTTACAGAAAAAATCCCTTGTACACCATTTGGATAATCAGAAGACTGAGTGGAGACAAGTGTATATTTCACAAAGTCTATAAATTATTATATTACTTTTACAGCTGTGGCCAGTTGTGTGTATCCACCCTCTACCAGCAACCCCCCTGACAAGTGGCCCTGTTTCAGCATGGATGCAAGGTGTGAAGAAAGAAAAGGACTCTACCCGAGCTGAGTAAGTGAAATACACAATTTCACATCACTTATGACAGTTTAACAAAATTTAATGATGGTTCACGTATGGCTTTGATGCTTGATATAAATGTTACATTTTTATGACAATGTAATTTAAGGATGGCAAGGATTAGGGTCAGAGCAAAATGGGAGTATGGTAGGAAGGATGGAGGGGGAACAAGAGGGAGGTGGCAAGTGGAAGATTGAATGACATTGAGTATAGAGAGGAATATAGGATGAGGTGCTGGAGGATGCAAATTTGAGTACATGGGAGGGAGTGGGAGTGAATGTGTATGAAATGTAAAAAGACACTAGTGATGAGGACAGCAGCAGAGGTAGTGGGGACACAGAAGAGGGGCAAGAAAGGGAGTGCATGGTGGTCAGAAGAAAAGTAAGGCATATAGGAGAACATTACAGAGGAATGTGTCAGGAAGTGGAAGAGAGAATACAATGTATGTAAGAGGCAACTGAAGAGGATGGCGAGTGAGTAAAAGGAGAGTGGATGAGGAGTTTGGTAGTATTTTAGAGAAAACAAGAAAGTAATTTTGAAGGAGGTTAAAAGAGAAAGAGAAGAAAAGTCTGGTAATGGGAGAATGAAACTAGAGGATGGAGTTACTGTGAGTGGAGACAGTGGTGACATGCATGGGGTTGGAGGCAGGTGGTAGACGACAGGGAGTATTAGGAAAGTTGAAGATGGGTAAGGCACCGGGGGTGGATGGAATAACTGCTGACATGTTAAAGTATGGGAGTGGATGTTGCTTAGAGGCAGGGAGAGGTGCCAGAGGACATGAGGAGAGCTATAATTGTGCCTTTGTATAAGGGGAAGGGGAGTAAGGATGAGTGTGGTAGCTATAGGGGAATAAGCCTTCTTAGTGTATCAGGGAAGGTGTATGGGATGGCTCTTACTGAGAGACTGATTGAAGTAACAGGGAATAAAGTTAGTGAGGAGGAGGGAGGGTTCAGAAATGGTAGAGGATGTATGGACCAGATATTTGCATTAAAATCAACAGTTGAAAATATACTGGAAAGGGTGTCTTCATGGACTTGGAAAAAGCATACCATAGGGTTGATAGGGGTGTTGGGGGGGGTCTTTACTGAAAGGCATAGAGGAAGGTTATACAGAGGCAAAAGCATGTGTGTAGGTAAAGGGTGATCTAAGCACGAGTTTTAATATTATTGTAGGGTTGAGACGGGTATGTTATGTCACCATGGCTGGTTGTACGAGAGAGATGAAAGCCAGAGTAAATGGCCTAGGGGCGAAGCTGACAGTGAATGGAGTAAATTGGTCCTTGATGGCAAGTTTATTTGTGGATGACTGACTGCGAAAGGGAGTTACAGAGGGTGGTGGATGAGTTTCAGTCAGTATGTAAAAGAACTCTAGGGGGTGAGAAGATGGAGAAAATGAAGGAGTTTAAGTACTTGGGAACAGTTCTGTGTAAACATGGAAAGAGAAATTAGGGAGAGCAGTGAGGGGTAAACAGATCATAGGATCACTGGGGAGGATTATGAAAGGTAGAAGTGTGAGTATGGAAGTGATAAAGGGACTAAGAAATAGTATAATCCTGCCAACACTGACATATGTATCAGAGACATGGACATGGGAGTATTGCTCATCAGTCTAGAATAGGTGCAGTGGAAATGAGTTACTGGAGAGGAGCATGTGGATTTACTAGGTGGGATGGAGAAAGTAATAAGAGTGAAAAGGCAATTGATATAGAGTGTGGGGTGGTTGAGAGAATATAGCGTATAATACATTGAGGTGGTTTGGACACGTAGAGAGAATGCAAGGTGAGGAAGTTGTGGGACCTTGGGTTAGATGGCAGAACAGAGTCTGACAGAGTGCAGGAGTATGTAAAGGAGAGAAATGTGAGGGGCAAAGTAGAGCTTTACCAGCAAGGAGGACATGTTAGAACATGGAAAACTGGACTCTTCTGCCGTGGCCATCCCCTTGGGGGGAGTTCCTGGAAGGAACGAGGCATCAGAGCTATAGATAGATAAAATTTAAGGAATTGACACTATAACAAAATAGTTTGACAGATGATTTATGTGGTAAAATCATCTGGCAAACTGTAACAATAGTGTAAAGTTCTTACATGACATTGTCATAACATTTGTGCTAAAGCCACAGATGAACTGTCATTTAATTTTTTTACATGTGAAATGGTGCACTGCATTCCCTCACCCTCTAGTTAAATCAAGTAACTGGACATTATTTGAGTCTTGCCCTGTGATGGTGCCAATGTTTGGGTTGCCTGGAAGAGGGTGGATGCATACACTTTGCAGTAGATGTACTGTACCTCCCAAAGGTATCGTTAAAATAATGTGCTGGACAATGTTATTAGACACGTGTTGTGTGAGTTGGCAAAAAGTTATGTTCATTTTGTCTTCCTTTGTACCACACATTAACGATACTTTTAGGAGCTATCATACATTGATATGAAGTATAAATTCAAAATACATTCCTGCATGTCCATGTCTAACCATCAATCAAGAAGTTTTAAATTGACAAAAAATGCAATATGATAAAAGGGCCCATTTGACAAAATAACAAAGATCAAGACCTTGTCAATCAAGAGGTCTCAATCTTTGTTCACTGTTGTATCACAAGGAATGATCATACACATGTTCCAGATAGTATTGGTGACCAAAGAAATATTTTCTGAAAACTACTGTAATTGTCAAGATTTCATTAAACTTTTCATTAGGAAAATGGTTCAACAATGCTTTCTGGACTCAACTAATTTTGGTATAAATGAAATTTGTTATAACTGACCTACCTATAGTATAACTGGCAAGTCAAAAGTTAATAATTATACTGTATAATTATGCAATAAAATTATAGTCACACTCTTGTATATAATTTGACATAACTATAGTGTAACTTTACAAAAAAAAATGAAGTCTGATAAAAAACATTAACCAGAAATAATGGTAACTATAACAAAACCCAAACACTGTATGCAGTACTAGAATACTGTCTTTACTTAAAAAACTGAAAGCCTTCACATATACTTACTTGAATAAAAATCAGACTAATGGTAAATACGAAACTGGATATGACTTTCATAATTGTTATACCAGTGGAATTATAGGTAAACAATGAAATTTTGGGTCCTAAATGACACCGCAATGAGTTCAGCCAGACCATGGAACATAGGAAGAATCTATTATGAAAATGAGTTACAGTACTGACTGTCAAATTACACCACTTAATTGTTTCCTAATATGTGGCACGTATAACCTGGAACACCCTGTATCAATTCCAAAGGTCCATTCTGTCACATTTTTCTACGCATTTCTGAAAAAAATATTAACAAGTATTACCATCTTACATATTTTCCAAAAAAGTCCATTTCATTACTCTCTAAAATATTCAAATTGATTCATGATTTTCATGTTTTCTTTGTTTTATCCAAACACTTATTCAATTTCAGAAATATTTTTATCAGTATCATCTTACTTTTCGAAAGGCCATGATTATATGATTTTTTTTTTTCTTCCAAACTATTCCCTCTCAATGCCAAATTAATTTCCAAAGAGCCACTATTTTAAGATAATTGCAAACATGTCACTATAATTTCTCTTATTTTTCAAAGGGCCATGATTTTAATATTTTTCCAAATATTTTTCTTTGCAAGCATGGTGTAGTTTGGTTTGGCAAGGCAGGACTAGGCTTGAAGCACCATTCAACTAATTAATCTGACATTCACTCCCAAGGCCACATTAGTGAACAGCCAGGATATCACTTGGCCACCTCAATCATCAGTCTCAGAGTCCCGGGTGGCTAAAATTCCATGCTGGTCTAGAATAGCTAACTCGGGTTCAGCCTTGAGTGTGATACGATGGTCTGTATGATCCATGGTGGCCAGGGAGGAGGACTGAGATGTAAGTGGCTCCAGTTCCTCCCCGCTCAGCACTTCAGCACTCATAGTAACGGAGGAGGAGTTGCTGATCAGAATGCTCTTCTCGGCCTGGGGAGAAAATGGATTAGTACAGGTTTAGGGTGAGTGGTAATTAAATACAGTATCTTGAATACCAAGTTGGCTTCCAAGATTATAGTTGATGAAAAACCAAAACTGTGATGGAATTGAAGCACAACCATACAAGTTGGACAGTTTTTAAAGGTGTATGCGAGTGAAACTGAGACAGGCAGACAACCAGCCAGATACTTTAGACAGAAGGATTGAGAGTTTCAGTATCTTAAATAGCATGATACTTGCTTATAATGAGGAATAAATACTCCACTGTCAAGTAATAAAATTACTACATTGATTGTACATGATCGATACTATAGCCTCAGAGGCAAATTAACTTACCGAAGGCTGGGCGAGTATTTGCTCCTCTGACAGTATAATTTCCTGCGTATCCTGCAGTTGTGAAATCTGCTCTGATGTAGCATTCAGTATTCTCAGCTCACAGGTTGGTGACTGAGTGATTACCTTTCGGGGAGAAATAGTAAAGTACAATAATCAATACACAATTTCCCCTTTTTTAATGACTGAGGTATTCAAGCTGTAGAAAAGACAACAAAAACAAATTTACACACAGATGAAAAGACTTTCTAGTGAAATGTGTCCCTCTCAAAGCCACAGAATACTCTGTTATCAATACAATTATCAAATGAGATTGCCTATGAACTTATATATTACCATTAAAGAAGATTCTGCAAAGAGCTCCCCCCAAGGGGATTACTATGGCAGAAGATATAAACACAAAATGGTGTAGAGGGTGAATAGGAAAAAATGGAGCATAAGTGAGTTTTTACGTAAAACCTGACAAAAACAAGTTGAAGAAATAAAATGAAGGTAGGATTAATTCAAATAAACTGACTGCTCTTGCCAAGGCGATGTTCCAAGGTAAATGTTGTGTGTGTTGGTGGAAAGGGGAAACAGAGTGGTGACATGGGGCTGCTGGGAGAGTTGCTGGGTAATTCTTTTCTATTAACTTTTTTCCAGTTATCAATTAACACAGTATATGATGAGTAGAGTGACCAGTTTCTATAAAATTAATGGTGCCACAAGATCTTTAGTTTTGTATCAAAGGAGAGAAAAAGGCCAGACAGGACATTCATTAAGTAGAAAGCCATGGTTGTGTAAACACTTTTAGCATGTGTGCTATAAAATAACAAATTACAGTATGTCTTACCTTAACATCACTGAGATCCAAGTTAGAATTCTGTAGTGAGTCGAAGTCAAATGAGATGTCCTCATTCACAGCTGGGTCTTTCCGGACAGATGAAGTGTGTCCAATCTGTGGTGCCTGCTGTAAACAAAATACCATTAACATTGTGTCAGCCCAATACAAGAATATATATATTATTTTATATGTTCCGACACTAGATATAGGCTACATCAAGTCCATTAATGTGGCCCAGGTCAACTGCTATAGTCAAATGCAAAAGATGCCATCTGTTGTAAAAACTCTACATTCAAAGCTAGAGAAACTCTATCCCTGTGGTTCTTTCTCTGTTTATGTATCCAATTATTCAGACTACCTACCTTCATCAACTTACGTGTGTTTCATAATTTATTATTAAATTGATCCTTATAATAAATAGACTTCAGTCTTTGCAAATTGTACACTTTCTACATCTGTTTATATTGATGAAAGAGCAAAGAATATAATTTTAGTGGTATTGTATTACATTTTTACCGTATTAAAGATATACGGTAGTGAGTCAGGAGAATACCGAGCCCTGCAGATCATACCCTGGAATTCCTGGGCTGGGTGACCATACCCCGTATGCGTCTTTTCCAAGCAGATCGACACTTGGAGTCCATGTTCTGTCGGATCTTATGCCACAACTTGGTTGTGATGTTGAATTTATACAGAAGGTGACATCGGATTCCAAATATCATCAGAGGGTCCAACTGACGCTTATTCCACCTACCTGTAGGACAATGTCAGTACTTAGTAAATGAAGGAAGAAAAAGGAAATTATTCTACTCCAATTCCATTGTAAGTCACCTCAAGAAAAGAAAGCAAATGTTCCTATATGAAATTGGGAAAAATTGTTACAGTTGCACTGCAATTTTTATTGCAAATCTAAATTCCTGACAGTCTATACAATAAAGCTGTCTGTACAGTAGATCACGGTGAATCACACCAGTGTACTATCACTCAGAAAAGTTTATGCGTCTTCTCCAGCCAGCTCTCCTCTCCCAGTCACTTGGATCTGGTAACAGTGTAGATCTTACAACCTGCTGGGTTGCGAGTGAACCATTTTATCAGAATGACCTCCAGTCTTGAGTGAAGTATGCATTCCTTAATATGTATTATTATGTTAGTAGGACTGACTATAGTTCTTCATAAAGCTTCTTCAGTGTGTATGTTTCATTACATATTATATAGTGCAAGAATTTTTTTTACCAAAAGTTTGGGTTACAGTAATGTTCTTCTTAACAATGAATGAATCCTTGATGTAATCAAACATGTTTCGAGTGCTACAAAAATTTACTTAGGACACTACCCTGTGCTTCATCCTCCCGCGAACTTATACCTATAGAGACTGTCAGGAATAAGGCAGTTTTTTTCATTTTTTTTCATTCTTTGTTAAATAAAATATAATCACACAATTTATTCAAACAATATAATGGAAGCTATTCATTCAATATCATGGAAAGAAACCAGATGATTAAAACATGAACTTCATTATAATTAGCCCGGGCTTCTTACCTCTCTCTTCGAGATAGGGCATCACAGTCAGAGAAAATCATCATTCAGCAACTCGGATTGTATGGTATACACTGTTACCAGATCAATGTGACGGGGAG
Source organism: Petrolisthes manimaculis (assembly GCA_034508575.1). Classification (NCBI taxonomy): domain Eukaryota; kingdom Metazoa; phylum Arthropoda; class Malacostraca; order Decapoda; family Porcellanidae; genus Petrolisthes; species Petrolisthes manimaculis. The sequence goes on along the minus strand of JAWZYT010003716.1, from coordinate 30,612 downwards.
ATGAGGAGAACTGGCTAGAGAAGATGCATAAACTTTTCTGAGTGATAGTACAATGAATATGCTACTACTCCATTACCAACTCCATAAATTTCACTTTTATATGGAATATTTATTAACTGAGTATCATTGCAAACTAACTTCTGCCAGACAGGTTAGATGTGGCAAGCTCATCCTTGGTGAAGAGGTAGTCCAGAAGAGTGAGTGCCATCTTCTCTGCCGTCATGCAAGTTGAGTTGATGTGAAGAAGGTTCCTATAAAACACAACAAAGTTAAAGATATGGTTTAAGATTGCTACAAAATATTAAAAAAAAAACTCACATACATACAAAAACTCCCATGTTATACTTTGACCACGATTCTACTAATACTGTGAATGAAATCACCTATCTTTGTATATCACCATCATTGATACCTCATTTCCTTTATTCAAGGAGTGGGGAGGCTTTAGTCCCAGTGCAGGTCCCTTGATAGGCAAGGGGTCCAGCTCTGAGGCTATTTGAGCCTTTGGTAGAGTCACTGTTAGAGAGCCGGGTCCCCAACCCTCACTCGTGCCCCTGTATTGTAGGGGATACTAGACTGACTGCACCATAGCAAGAGTGGTGAGCGATGGGAATGCCACTACCCTACGCTTCATCTTTGTATATATAGTATTTACAAATGCTGTATTACTGTACTGTATATAAATAAATTTAATTTAATAGTTTATCATAAATTGAGTATTGAAGAAAAAGTGAGATTTGTGATTTTATATCAAATATCATGCACAAGCTCCTTTCATTCATCCATACCTTATCTACAGTTTCCTACACATTCACTAATCATACCTTGCCATATATACTGTATACACCATTTTCACCACTCTTGTATTACCCATTCTTTGAAATTCCCATACCATACTAGAACAATTCTAATACTCTTTCATTTGAAAAAGTAATTTGCTTTCACACCACACCAGCCAAAATAGTCTACAGAATTTATAAACATTTCTCAACATACCTATCTCTACTGCCCTTATAGACCGGCAGCCCAGAGTGTATATTCAGAGTTTTGAACATAGAATGTTTGACCCCTAGGTAAGTAGTGTCTATCCCAAGCATCTCGATAATGTATTGTTGCTGGTTCTGGCCTTGGTATAAAAAGTGAACCCTAAAAACTGATTTTTTTTTTCTATAGTCAGTATGAAAAACATATGCTTGAAACTCTTCCTAAACCTTCCTTGGAGTCTCCTGAATACAGAAAGAATAATGCCAGCAATGTCAAGTCTGGCTTTATATCCGACAGTATCTTCCAAAGAGGGGTTCAAATTCATGTTATTCTGAGTAAAAAAAATCTTTGGGACCCTATGAACTCGAATTGACCAATGCCAGCAAATTTATCTCTGGCTTTCCACCCGACAGTAACTCATAAATCCATTAGTTATCAAAATGCAGTCCTGAACTCCACTATTCTCCCAAACATCAGAGTGAGTGTTTGATCATGGCATCCTACATGAGACCATGCTACAACACACCAGATCCTCAAATGGGATGATGGTGCGAGATTTACAGGTACAGACCTGCACTTTCCATGACGAGATTACCAAGATTACAAGAGAGAGCTTCGAGGAGGCATTCACCAAAAGTTTGTCATCACAGGAGCTGATCAAGTCCAGCATTAGAGTGGAGCCAATTAAATCATTTTTTTTTTTTCCAGTAGCAAAGGGCTACCTCCAACATGGAGATGAAGGCCTGGTATTTGTTTGTATGTAGAAAAAGAGTGCTTATTTTTCTACAATTACAATTATCTATTACTAGCGAAGGTACCCGGCATTGCCCGGGAAAGATGCACTCTGGAGTTTAGAAATAGTCAATATTAACTGTATAATATGTGAAAGCATTTCAGTCTTGTTGCGTTACTTTAAAATATTCTGCGATCTCAGATCGCTTTCCAGTTGCCATACTTACATAAAGATGGTATAGTACATACATCTTTTCAGCTTGAAGGCCAGAGACTGACTAAATTCCCAAATAGCCTGTTTGCCTTCTTCAGCTCTAACCGAAAATTCTGTTCGAGCTGTACAGCCATGGGTGATAGTGCTGGACCAGGGTCCAAGGAGTGTTGGAAAGCAACTGAACAGAGTTCGAAAAAGTGAGTTTTCTAAACCTCTCTCAACATTAAGAATGGTTTGGAAAATTCACTTGTTCGAACTCTGTCTAGTTGCTCTCTAACACTCCTAGGACCCAGGTCCAGCACTATCAGCTATGGCTGTTCAGTTGTGGACACATGAAACAGATACACCTATCACATCAAGCATTGAATATACAGGATGCGTCGCCTTTACACACACACACACACACACACACACACACACACACACAGTCTCATTCTATACTCTATGCTACATACATGCACACAAACTCACACACACACAATATCTCATCAAACCCTATGCTCAATGATGGGCCCCCGTTTCAGGTGTGTCTGTTTCATGTGTCCGCAACTGTACATTAGGCACGCATTTGTAGTGGCTCGAATAGAACCTTTGATCGATTTAGGAGTTGATGCTAAATGGAAAGCAAGAGATAAATTTGCTGGCATTGGTCATTTTGAGTTTGTGGGGTCCGAAGGAAGGTTTTATGAAAGTTTCAGGCATATATAAAGACAGCATTGACATTGCTGGTTTAGGTTTAGGAAAAATTTCAAGCATACAGTATGTTTTTCATTGACTAAAATTTTTGTTTGTTTTTTCAATTTTTAGGTTTCACTTTTTATACCTAAGCCAGAGTTCTGATCCGGCAGCAATACATTTTTGAGATATTGGAGGTAGGCACTACTTACCTATGGAGTCAAACCTTTTATGTTCAAAACTCGGAATAAATACACTGGGCTCCTGTTGTATTATTGACTAATATATTCTAATTATCAGTAACAAGTACAGTATGTTGAATATTGATATTATTATTATCCATCTATCCTTTTACAAATCTATCATTCGTGTCATGTATGAAATGGGTGATAAAACAAAATTACAAGTGAGGAATCAACTTGAAACGAAGAGTAACTCACTGAGGGGTAATGGGACAGCGAACACGAAGAGTGGGATGTGTGGGGTCACCGAGCCATGAGCCATGTGGGAATTCCTCTTCTGAGTTGAGGTTGATTATGTTCATTTGGTGATTGGTGTCCGTGTCTTGTACAATAATCGGTGCATTGGGCATTTCTATAGCCATCTCCATGGGACTGAAAACAGTGAATTAATGAACACTTTCTCTACCTCACCAATACAGGAATGAAACCATCATTAAACAACTTTGGCATTTCAGTGTATTTATTTGTAAACCTAGCAGTAAAAATATACTGCACCTCTGGGTCTGTAGGCTACCGTAATTATTATTGGTACTGTATTTTAGGCTAACCATGTCAATATCCTTTATTTTAATCACAATAAACCCTGTACTGTAATATTTCACAAGATACAGAGGCTGCCATACAATATAACACCTTTTTTTATCATGGAGGAGGAATGTGATCAGATTACTTACACATTCTGGTCTGACTGTTTGCCTGCTTGCCTCTCCAGTGTATCCAGTTTGGAGGATATTCTGTTGCAGGTCTGGACCAACACAGACACTTTTGTCTCCAGGGAGGTGAGGCGTGTGTTCATGCATGTCCGAATCTCTGAAACCTGACAAAAAAGACATCAGTAGGACTCCAAAAGAGTGGCCACAAAAGGACAAAAAAAAATGCCTCTATAAATTAGTACACCTATATGTGAAATCTTTGTAACCATGTCGAAGTTTCAACTCCCTTGTTAGAGAACAGAATCCCAACTGAAGGAGGATGAAAAAAAAAAATACTATACAGTACTGTATACTGTACTGTAAAATAAACTCTACAAAGTACCTCAGTGACAAGATGATTGAGAAGGTCATGGAGTGAGAGGGGCACTTGCTTCACCCTCGGTAGTACAGTAGAATAGTCACAGTCCTCCTCGCTCTCCTCACCCATCGCCACACTCAGCTTCCTCTCCAGCCTGTTGGTGTGGGGCTACAAGATACACAAAATTAGAATACTGTATAAAAACTCTACAATAATGTATCTAATTTATTCATGTAATTCACCTTGCTATCATATGGGTTTCAATTCTGACAAACTATAAATTGGTATGGCAATAATACTTATAGAGCCATATCCATGTTGCTTCCCCCTAGATCTGCTGACATTACCAGGGCGTAGAGTATAACAATCTATTATTATTTTTACTGCCTCTCTTCCTGCCAATAAATTACTGGTATTGATCATCTCCAGTCTTTTTTTCTATAATTATATCATGTTTTAATGGTGAAAAAATAGTTACATTACCAACAGTACAAAATACAGTACATGTCTTGTTAACTGTATTCAAGTTACATATTTTCGTTTTATTTTCAACCTGGTTAACTTGTGTCTAGTGTCGTTGTCTCTCTGTGGAAGGAATTTGTGCGTTTCGTAGGAGTCAAGGTGCTGACGGGCGATTTTAAACTTTATACTGCTTAATTGTTTCATTTTTTTTTTATTCTTTGCTATATAAGAAAATAATTATATACATGTATCACATATTTCAATAGAAATTCCTTATTTCTTATACAGTTGTTTATTTTAGGAAAGGATATAAATATATATATTGCATATTGGGCCTATGGCCCACGGCATCGAAAGGCTGCCCAACCCTGGTGTATACAATAGCGTTGTACTGTACGATGGCTCTGTTTTTCTATGGAGCCATCGTACCAGTACTACACCATCGTATGCACCACAATCTTTCTTGAATTTGGTTCTCACTCTTGTGTTGCCTTTTCTCTAAGCTCTCTAAATGTCTTTCAGGCAAAAGCGAAGTTAGTAAAAAAAAATAAAAAAGGTAGATCAAAGACAACACTAGTCTTTTATTAGGTCCCGATGATGGCAGTCATGATTCAGGTTAGGATGGGTTAGATTGGTTCATCCGATGACGAGAAAATATTATTGCCCTCTAGTTATTAAAATTTGATATTATGCCTTAATCAACCTGCCAAAAAAAAAATATATATCTATATTAACTAGCAGGTGGAGCTGTTAGAAAATTACTGAACCATGTCTTATCAGGAAAGCTCACACGCGAAACTCCAGAAGTAGGGTATACCGTACGTACAAAACATAAGGAATTTTCCGATATCAATATTGTAAATACATGTATAATGATAGAAAAAAAAAATATATATATTTGTGACAAACTAAAATGAAATGGGGGAAATGCAACTTGACCAATTGTTCAGAAACAGTGTATGTTTACGTACATAACTGTAGAAATGAATATAAAATGAATAAAGATGACACAAAAAACATATACAGTACTGTACACTTATAATATTCAAGACAGATTGCCGTAGGCCTATTATTCTCTGAACTGTGACAATTTCAGTCTGTTCCATCCATAATAATTATATAATATACTGTACTTAGGCAACAAATAATACACTCCTACTCAACGTTTTCTCAACATATACTGAACACTTATAATAATCAAGACAACGTCCACCATTCTATAATATTCTCCGATACATTTAGTTGATGTCATCCATAATTTTATATAACTACATTTATATTAGACAACAAATAATACACTTTGACTCAGCGTTATCTCACCACGTAAACTTCCGATACATTTAGTCAGTTTGATCCATAATATTTACATTTAGTCAGTTCCATACGTAATACTTACATTTGGTTCCATCCATAACTATATATAATTACATTTATCATAGACAACAAAGGTATTTATCGGGAATTCTGCATAAGAGGTCCACCTGGATTGTTCCCACATTTTATACATTTTCATGTAATTTTTACTTGTTCTATTGATTGTTGCCCATAATATTGTGAGGAGATAACTTTTTGTACTCTTACTTGACCTGACCTAACCTAACCAAACCAGGACCAAAGCAGACTACCGGGACCTAACCTGGGCAGACTACCGGGACCCAACCTGGGCAGACTACCGGGAACTAATCTGGGCAAACTACTGGGACCTAACCTGGGCAGACTACTGGGACCTAACCTGGGCAGACTACTGGGACTGTCCAATGTTTACAATGGCAGGAAAACACTGAACTTATTAGGCTCTGGACAGCTGAAATGTTCTATATGCTATTATACCAAAAATAAGTGCAATCTCCTCTTAAATTCATTACACATGAACATATTACATTGTCCCCTTGTGAAATATACACAAATTGTATATGTTTGCCACGTGGACCTCTCATGCAGATACACCATTTATTATACCGTTAGAAAATTGATAATATACTCCATAATAGCACTCTTACCAACCGTAATAGCACCCTTACCACTTATAATAGCACCCATAACACCCATAATATCACCCTTACCACCTTCATTCAACACACAACACCCCATCATAACACCAGCATGTCACACCACTGCTCAAAATGATAATAAGACAACTCAAAATCCCCACCATGCTGTTATTACTGTACCTCAAAATCTCGCCAAGTCCCGAGACCAACGAGGACAAATATGGCGAGGCTGGAGTGACAGAGGACGGTGGTGGGGGGATGTAGTCCATATTTATACCTCTTTTTGGCTCTTATTTGGCAACTTTGGTGTGGTTTGGAGTTTGTGGAGCAATCAAGGATGTTTTGAAAGCCACGACCCAAGTGTATTCTAGTCTCATGTGCCGGGAAAACGAGTTAAATGACTACTTTGTGCACCACCATTCTCTCTGTGTATGTAGTAGAGAAAACGAAATAAATAGAAGGGATAGGTTATATAAATTATTATATGTGGTTGATGTTGTTTACTCTGTTCCATCTTTTCATCGGGGCGAAGTATCTCTGGACCGGTATTCACAAAACATCTTATAGAGTTTGCACTTATCCATATGTTCTGACCTCATCATAGTGTTTCAGGGTCATATCAAATCAGTGAATGGTTTTGCTCTCCTATTAGTATGATATATTATGATTTTGAATCAATGTTTACCAACAACATTTTAACATTAAATCAAAAACTTTGATTTTGTGCATACCGGTACGGGCCCTGAAACCCCAGATATAGTCAGTCACTTGGTTTAATCATAGTTGAAAATGCTAAAGTTCTTATGATGCAGATATGATCATCTAATAACTGTGAATGTGGATGCTGGTTGTCGTGTGGATAAAAAGAGAGAAGAGGGATGTGATGGTAAAATTAATGAGAGTTGAAAGACCAAACTACTGTAATGGTGGGACAGTGTGTAGGAGGATATTCCTGGTAGTTTAGGATGGGATGTTGAGTGGTATAGGCAGGATGAAGGAGGTTGGGTAGAGACTAGAGTAGCCTATGGGGTGGGTGGGAGACTATAGATTGGATAATGGGGATCATGATGGTGGTGGTGGGGCTGGGTGGATAATGGGAGTCGGGTCCTGATGATGGGGAACTAGGCTGGGTAATGGGGTCGGGGGCTAGGCTAGATAATGGGGGTCGGGGCTGGTTGGACAATGGGGGTCGGGTATTAATGGTAGAGGAAGGGGGGGGGGGAGCTGACTGGATAATGGGGGTCGGGTTCTGATGGTAGAGGGAGGGTGTCTGTGCTGGGTGGAGGGGGCCGGGCAGCAGGTAACCCCGCCTGAGGCTCGGGTAGGGAGTCACCTGGTGTGCGTCCAGGTAACAAAAAATCCCCGTTACGAGAATCACCACGTGCTGCCCTGACGCTGCTGGTGGGGGGACAGGGAACAGGGGTAAGGGGCTGTGGATGGGGCAAGGGGTTTGGGATGTGGATGGGGCAAGGGGCTGGGGTTGTGGATGGGGCTGGGGCCAGGGGCAGAAGCAAGGGCTAGGGGCAAGGGGCAAAAGGCAGTGCCAAGGGCAAGGGACCAAGGGAAGAGGCAAGGGTAAGAGCAGGGGCAAGAGTAAGGAGCAAGGGAAAGGGACAGGGGCAGGGGCAAGGGCTAAGATAAGAGCCAGGGTAGGGAAGCTAATGATGTAGAAAATGGGTAAGGAAGTCGGAAATAAGAATCAAAACATTGGTGGTGGTGTAGAAGAGTGTAGCTACTAATTTGGACCATACTGCAGTACTGGGCGATGGTGTATCAAGATTTGTGTGTGTGTGTGTGTGTGTGTGTGTGTGTGTGTGTGTGTGTGTGTGTGTGTGTGTGTGTGTGTGAGTGTGTGTGTGTGTGTGTGTGTGTGTCCCCAAACCTAAACTTGTTCCTCGTCATGAGTCTTACATTTGATAAGCATTAAATACAAATACACACGTAACTAATTACGTAATCCTGCAATCAATCAAGCAAGGAAGCTAAAAACCTAAACTAATCACTTTACCTCCTTGGCTGAGGTAACGAGGAAGAAATGTTGGTCACTTAGATGAACTCATGATATTTATAGTTTTGATTTCAAAATGATAATATCAAAACTAAAGCACAAGAGTGTGTCAGTAGGTTTGAAGGTCTGAAGGGGGAACAGGGTTTCATCCGGTCGGGTGTGGTAATTTGGCAAGGGGGAGGTACAGCAGGACCTGAGGTGACGGAATCAACTCAACTCACCCGACCCAGTATCAGTCCACAAATAAGGTGAAGGACGGCCAGGGGCTCTATACCCAGAGGCACGCATGGCTGACGTGGCTCCATCCACCAAGTATCCCTGCAAACGTGAGACCATATTTACAGAACATTATATTAGTGATGCTCTGTTGACATTCTAACATATTCATAGGCTACACTTTTATGTCAATATTTTGGCATTAGTATACAAAATTCACACGAAACCTTGAGGAGTTCTAAAATAAAATGACGTTATGAAAAAATGAGAGAATGTTAAGGAAATGGGACCTTGGTGTTTTGCGCCTGCAGTAACTACTAAAGCATAACGCTGCCAGTGGGTCAGCCTGGGGGCCAGATTCCTCACAGTTGCGTAATTAAATCAGGAGAGTTGTTGGAGTCCTTGAGTGTTGAAGGTGGCAGGTGGTGGGTGGCCGCGTCTGCACCTGCCGCCCACCTGTCCTCCTCTCATTTTGACTAACCTAACCTGGACGACACGACACTCTCCTTGTCTCTCCCGTCTGTCCTCCCACCTAGCCTTTCCTCCATGTTAACCTTTCCTCTCTCCTTGTCTCTCTTACCTATTCTTCCACTTAGCTTTTCCTCCCATACACCTAATCTTCCCTCCATCGCACCTATAGACAATTAACTTCAGTTCCTCCCACATAAATTGTCCCCAAGTTCTTCCATCTAAATTATCACCTGTCCCCTCCTTCTATCTACGTCGCTCTCACCCAATTCCCCCACCACAAAACCACCCTCTCCTATCCTCCTCGTTTATACCTTCCGTTTTTCTTGCTACACTCACACACACACACACACACACCTGGAGTCGACCCCCCCCCCCATCCACTTGCTTGTTCTCTGCTGTCTCATCCTGTTTACATTTCACTCAGTCTATGTTACCACTCCCACCAACCTATCCTATATAACTTCCACCTAACAATACTTCCATTTACCACGTGTCGTCCACTTTTCACTCCACGTATACCCATGCAGTCCTATCCAGCCAGCCAGCCAGCCACCATTAAAGGGATAATATACATTTGGTACACTAGAGAACCTTGATTCCTCCAAAGTATACTAAGGAAACAGAACCAGATTGACAACAATAATGGTGTCCCGTTGCTTGGAATGGTGCTCTTGTTTTTGAAGAATATAACAAATTAAAAGTGTATCTTCAAGCTTAGCCACTTCCTCCTCCAGTCACATTTTTAGATTTTTGCTTCCTTTTTGATAACAGTAAAGTCTTTAAATTGTATTCCCCTCCATCCGTCAGCATCTGTCCCCATCACACCTCCTTCTTTACCCCTTCCTTGCCCCTCTCCCTCTCTAAACACATTCTTTCTACTCTTCACCACAACCACCATGAATGCAACCAACAGCCTCCCCTTCCACCTGTTCCTCCACTTGTCCCTCCCCTTCCACCTGCCCCTCCACTTGTCCCTCCCCTTCCACCTGTCCCTCCACTTGTCCCTCCCCTTCCACCTGTCCCTCCACTTGTTCCTCCCCTTCCACCTGTCCTTCGCCGTCCAACCAGACATCTTCCTCCCACACTACTTCTCCACCTCTCCTCATTTCCCCTCCTTACTCTTCTCTCCGATTTTATTTCCTCTCCTTTAATATTCTTCCTCCACGTCCCTCCACCCGCGCCTCACTACCCCTCCACTTCACCCCCATCCCTTCACTTCCCTCTTGTTTCTTCTCCCTTCCCCTACCCTCCTTCCCCACTATCCCTCCAGCCCCCATCCCTTCTCTCCCCTACCCTCCTTCCCCAATACCCCTCCACGCCCCCATCCCTTCTATACTCTACCCTCCCGTCCCCCCCCCCATCCCTCCACACCACCCCCATCCCTTCTCTACCCTCCCTTCCTCAATATCAAGTGGCCCAGTTTTTACCAGTCCGTTCCACTTCTCACCTGAATATTTTATCTACTCGTATAGCGTGGCCTGGGGGAGTTACCTGGGGCCGAGTGGTCCTTGACACACTCCCGGCCGTCAGCTCAGCCAAGTGGACGAGTCAGGTGAGGAAGTTAGTTGAGGAGTCAGGTGAGGGTGTTAGGTGTGGGATTTAGGTGTTAGGTTAGGGTGACAGATGTGGGAGTTAGGTGTTAGGTTAGGGTGACAGATGTGGGAGTTAGGTGTTAGGTGAGGGTGACAGATGAGGGAGTTAGATAATAAGGGTGTATGGTTATGAATAACACAAGTCAGGGAAAACATTCGATGGCATGTAAACGAGAAAGACTAATGATAGGTGTAAAATAGTCTCGTATGGATACAAGTTAAGTTAGTATTTATGAAGGTAATTTTAAAGGTCTGTAGTCCTCCTCTATAAACAGAAATAACTCTTCCACACAAGAACAAGAAAATATAAGTATAATCTCTTGATCTTGTTGTAGCCTATCTATGTACCTGTTTGTGGCCTACAGCAGAGGACCACAGCGGAACTATACCTAATAGACTGGTGATGAAAGTAAGAGTTGAGCTTACTTAATTAAAGGGGGAAGTTTTGTTTTGGTAAATCTGGATAAACTGAATCCTCCAAACTATTCCAAGCAACAGAACGCCAGCCATTTATTTTTGCTCTTCTGGTCATGTTTCCCAGCATACTTTGGTGGAATCGAGACACTTCAATGTACCAAAAAAGAATTACAACATTAATTAAGGACCCTGTGATCGTGTATGAAAATTGGAGGCTTTTGATTCCTCCTGACTATGCCACGAAACAAGCTCCTTCCTTATATAAGTGGTGTTTCGTGGCAATATTTGAAGGACTCATTTACCTCCATTTTATTTTACTACATCACAGGGGCCCTGAATATTATTTTTTTTAAATCTTGTTTCCAGTTGATTTTTCTACCTGGTAAAAATGTACCTGCTCCTATTCACACATTATTTTAATTCTCTACTAACTCTCATATTCTATCTCTATGCAACTTACATCTATAATTATACCCTATCACTCTAATCACCCATATTACCTTCTCTATAAATCCCCTTCCTTCTTTCCTTCCTCACTAATGATTGAAAAAAAAAGGCACATTCACCCATAATATATTCTCTACTTACTACAACTCCCCTTCCTTCCTTCCTTCCTTCCTCACTAATGATTGAAAAAAGGCACATTCACCCATAATATCTTCTCTACAACTTCCCTTCCTTCCTTCCTCACTAATGATTGACAAAAATATTCAGCCATAATACCTTCTCTACAAATACCCTTCCTTCCTTCTTTCCTTCCTCACTCTAAACCCGATTAAGGTGGTAGTTCTGTTTTGGTACATTGGAGTGCCTTGATTCCTCCAAAGTATGCTAGGAAACTGGATCAGAAGAGCAAAAATAATGGTGTTCTGTTGCTTGGAATAGATTGGTGGATTCAGTTGCTCCAGAATTATGAACACAAAACAAAAAGGGATTAACTATTGGAGTGTGACAGGAGGAGGGTGAAGGATTGAGTGAGGCCCTGACAGGATGGTAGAATTGAGGTGAGGAAGGATGGAAGTACAGGTGGAATGGAGAGAAGACCAGGGGGAGAGGGTGGACTGTAAGGGAGAGGGGTGGAGTGTAAGGGAGAGGGATGGAGTGGAGGAGAGAGGGATGGAGTGGAGGGGAGAGGGATGGAGTGTAGTGGAGAGGACCAGGGGTGAGAGAGAGGGAGGGAGAGAAGCGGACAAATGGGTTAGACAGAGAGAGGGAGGGAGAGAAACGGACAGACTGGCTAGGAGGGGAGGGAAGAGGATGGGGAGTAGGGGGGATGGGGAGTAGGGGGAGGGACAGACTGACTAGGCGGGCGGGCAGGCAAGCTAAGGGGTAGATGGGGTAAGGGGGTGATGGGGGGGCTGTGTGGCGCCAGTGTGGGTGTGGTGTCTGGGTGAGCCGCGCCCTCAAGACCACCCCAGAACACCTGCTGCCCTCCCCCTCCCCTCCCCCACCACCCCTCCCCTCCCCTCCTCTCACTCCCCATACCCCACTATCCCCATACCCCCAAATCCCCAAGCTATTAGATAGAATAGCAAAATCAAGCAGCCTCGTAAGGACCAGTAGATCTGTTGCTGTTTGAATGACCTTTGTATTCCTTTGTATTCAACCCACCCACTATACCCCCTCCTTCATCCCTCCCCCAAACCCCCTCAGCATCCCTCCCCCATCCCTAATCCCCTAACAATCCTCTACAGTCTACAGCAAGTTACATCCCTCCCTCCCCCAAGTCCCCATCTCCCCCACTCCCATCCCAACCTCCCTCACTCCCGTCCCCACCTCCCCCACTCCAACTTGCAATCCTCCTCCCCCTCCTTACTCTTCCTCATACCCTCCTCACACCTTCACCTATCCCTCCCTCCCTACTCCACTCCCTCACCTTCTCACCTTAACCTCCCTATCTTGCCCTCTCACCTCCCTCTCCCTCCCTCTCTTTCTTCTACCTTTACTCGCGTTTCGTCCCTTCTTTCTTCTCTCGTTGTATGTTCTCTCTTCTGTTGTTATTACCTATCTTCTTGTTGTCTTTATTATCACTCCCTCTCTTCCATTCTTTCGTCTCTCTCCTCTCCCTCTTATCATTCTTCTTCTCCCACGTCCATCTACTTTTTCATCACTCTCTTCCAACTTCCTTTCTTCTCGCTACTACTACTATTACTACTACTACTACTACTACTACTACCACTACTACTACTACTATCCCATCTTCCAGTTACCGTTTCCTTTAAACAATTTTACTTGCTATCAAAAGGAAACAAAAAAATTCTGTATTTATTTTTTTTCTCGATTGTATAACCACAGTCCTCTCCTCATCATCCTCCATCACTTCCTTCTCGTCCCCCACCACCACTCTCTCCCCTTTCTCCCTCCCTCCCTCCCTTCTCGTCCCTCACCACCACCACCACCACCACTCCCTCCCCTCCTCATTCCTACCCCTACCCCTACCCTTGTCCCTCTCTCCTTTCTCGTCCCTCACCACCACCACATCCCTACCTCTATCCCTTCTGTCCCTCCCTACCACATCGTACCCATGCATATCTCTCCTCCAACATTTCCTTGGTGACATTGTCTGCAGAGCTGTAGGGCAATACTTTAATTATGGGTTTTTACGCCCCTTAGATTCCGGGTCACACACACACACACACACACTGAAGTCAGAAGGTTGAACAAATTTGAGTAGATCAGTTAACCCGTAATCAATGCCAGATGCCTGTACTTAGATTTGCTAATAAGACTAACAACAGCAGGCGATTTAACATGTCACACTAAAATCCCGTAGTATAATTTTAAAACCCTACCCAACCATCCCTTGCCTCTCTATTTATCCCTTCCCTTGCCTTTCTACTCCCTCTCCCTGTTTATCCCTTTCCACTCCCTCTCTCTCTATTTATCCCTTCCTTCATCTCTCCTCTTTTAACCTCTCCCTGTTTATCCCTTTCCTCACTCCTCTTTTAACCTCTCACTATCTCTCCCTTTCCTCGCCTCTCCACTCCTCTCCCTGTTTATCCCTTTCCTTGCCTATCCACTCCCTCTCCCTGTTTATCTCTTCCGGTCTCCCTCAACTCCCTCTCCCCGAACAAGACCCCCCCCCCCCCCCCCCGATGATAGAGTTGTAGAGACGTGTGTAACGAGGCTGCCAATAACGTGATTATAGTACTGACATTATCGAGGGGTGGTAGTCAGGTCAGATAAAGTAGTCGTAGAGGCAGAGGAGGTGGTGGTGGTGGCCACACACACACACACACACACACAACCTCGGTTTATACCTTCGTTTGCCAGGCATCGACCCACACATTACATTCAACCACTCACATAATTATACATCCGTGTGTGTGTGTGTGTGTAGTTGGACGACCTGCCTAGAGAGAAGAGAGAATGCATGAAGTGTCTTGACAAAAACTCGGTCTGCGCGCCTGCGTGTGTGTGTATCTTCAATCATTATAAACGGCGTTCTTTTAAACTGTTGAAGGTGTAATATTTCGATGTTTGTGAGTTTTTCTGGTGAGATTAAGAATATACACTTATACAGTGGACAAATTCATTCACATAAACCAACTGTGACCAATTCATATAGCATTGAAAACATTCACAAATAACATAAAATTATTACACTCCTGACTATGGAATAATAAATAAAAAAGCTGAACTAGCAACCGTATGTCATCTCAGTACCACCCAGAAGCAAACGAAGAAATATTAGCCTCTCCTATCTGGGAAAAAGAGAATGGGATGTTGTTGTTGTTGACCACAGCTGCAGGGGGTAATATTGTGAGGGAGGACGAGCAGCGACACACACATTGACTTGCAGAGAGAGAAGGGCAGGTCGTGGGAGGCCAGAGACGTCAACCTTTATCTCGACAATATATGGTGAGTGAGTGACGGGAGCTGGGTCAGATAATAATATTCCTCTACTTTGGATAATAATATGGTCCTTCCTCTACTCAGAATATAGGGTCTTTCTACCTCTACTTTAGATATATGGTACCTCCTCTACTCAGAATATAGGGTCCTTCTACCTCTACTTTGGATATTATGGTACCTCCTCTACTCAAAATATAGGGTCCTACTTCTTCTGACATATGGTACCTTCCTCTACTTTAGATATAGGGTCCTTCTTCTTCCTCTACTTCCACGTCTCTCTTTCTTTCAGGTGTTTTCTTTCTTTCTTTCAGGTATTTTCTTTTGTTTACATTTCTGCGTCTCTCTTTCTCTCCTACTCTTCAAGCACGTCTTTTGTTCACTTTACTGCGTCTTCTTTTTCTATCTTTCTCTTCAGGCACAAAGGAAAGAGAAGGAAAGGAATGAAAAGACAGCTGGAGAGAGGATAAAATCAGTTCGAATCCAAAGAGACTCGACCCCAAATCTGTAAGGCGTTACCCACAACTTAATGAAGGGGCATTAAATCGTTTTGTTGTTAACCAGATTGATACAATAAAGCAAAGACTAAACTTAAATGGGAAGGGGTTCGATCTCTTTGTAGTTTGTTACTATACTCTGATTATACAAGCATCACGTGGATAGACAAACACATGATGGAGATTTGATTTACTCAGGATGTTTTTTTTTTATTTATAATGTATTTATTTATTAGTTTATTATTATTATTATTATTTTTTATCTCTTAATTATTTTATTGAACGATTGAGTTATTATATCTTCCTGAACAATCACTGATACTGAAGACTTGGTTAAATTGTAAGTTCAGATATAAGTTGTTGTATGGTTGTATGGTTGTTTGTTTGTATGGTTGGTTGTATGGTTATGGTTGGTTGGTTGTATGGTTGGTTGTATGTATGGTTGGTTGTATAGTTGTATGGTTGTATGATTGGTTGGTTGTATGGTTGTATGTATGGTTGGTTGATATGGCCGCCTGGGTCCCATAGCCACTAAGAAGGGATTTGATCTATACACCGACCACCGACGCTTTCTTTTGTACTCAGGCGGGTCCCTGGGATGTTGCAGGTGCCTCATCTTAAGCACCCTCCTCCCCCTCCCCCTTCCTCCCCTTCATCAGTGATCATTAACTCACTCCTCTCTCTCTCTCACACACACATTCTTCGTATCATATCACCCACACTGAATTTTTTTGTTCTTGTATCTCATTTAACCTTATCCACACGTATCCGACTCTCCCATGCCACGCCCGCTGCCACAGTTCCTTCTCGTTTGGGCCCGATAGTAGTGTGGGGAAAGTTGTGCCAAGGGTAGGGGTACGGGGAGGGGGTGGGTGTGAGTGCAGGTGTGAGTATGGTGGTAGAGCAGGCCCGGACACCATACCCGGCGCGGCCTGACCCGTGTACACAAGGAGCCCAGGCCAGGGATCAACATAACCCGTCTCGCATGAATGGTTCTCACTGGTCATTCACTGAGGCACACCGCGGCGCTCGCTCTGCCTGCCTGGCCTCTCCCTCCCTCCGCTCTCACCCACCCTCCAATACCCTTCCCATGCCCGACCCACCCATCCGCCAGTCTCGGTCAGCCTTTTCTGATATCCCCGGCGGCGGTATTCTCATCCAGGCATCTCTCCATCCCCCTGCCAGCATGCCTTCTATCCCTGTCCCCTCCTCAGTGCTACTCCATCCCAGCCTCTTCCCGTGCATGCCTCCTGTCCCTTCCCCCTCAACTCCTCCATCCAGGCATCTCTCTCTCTCTCTCTCTCTCTCTCTCTCTCTCTCATTCCTGACTCAGTCCCTCACCTCCCTTATCACCCATCCCTGAATCCCCAGTTCCTGCTCCTTCTGATACATTCTCCCCTTCCCTTTGTTTAAATCTTTCATGGTCACTGTTGTTCTCTGCGTGTTCCGTCCATCGCTGCCTCTATAATAGTTTCCTCATTTTCTACCCTGGATGCTGCCTACCAGGGTGGCAACACCGCTTCCAGAGAGGTCAGGAGAGGTGACCACTCCAGCAGGGGGTGTGGGGACGGGGTGGAGGACGAGGGGGGGATCTTGACTGGGAACAGGGGGCTGGGGAACTACAGGAGGTGGACAGGGCTTGGGTAGGAAGGTGTGGGGGAACGATCAGGATTAAGAGAGAGGAGATGGAGGCTGTCAGGATTGCGAGAGAGTGAAGGAGGGGGCTCAGTACTGGATGAGGACTAGGAGGAGGAGGAGGAGGATGAGAGGACGAGATGGATAAATTTAATAAGTCGATGGGGTGCCTGGCAAAAAACAATATGACAACATATTATACTAGGTACGTTGACGTTCAGAAATCTAACTTTGCTCTCATTATTAACTCAGTTTGGAGGAAAAAACAGGTTTCAATTCTCCCTAAACCCATAAACTATACACTCCAACTCATCCACTTTCCCTGGTGAGCAGTAAATTGTTGGAAGCCTTTTGATGGTCTGGTTTAACCCTCGAACACAATGGGAGGTTTCTTATGACTCTAGAAAGTAGTTTCCGTCGTTTGTCGTTTGTCCAGATATGCTATCAAAATCGAGGCATTATATACATTATTTATAAAAATTACCCTTAGACTACCTCGCGAGGGAAACTTAACACTATTAATCATTTATATTTTCTTTTGACGACCTTGCGAGGGAATGTGTTGTTGTGGGGGAACTTGTGGCGCCCTTCAGGTCTCTTGTATCACCCTGGGGCGGCTCCGGCTGCACCTGCTGGGCCCCTGACCTACCTCCTGCCTCGCCTGCACCTGCCTCGCCGTCTTCCCTGCCCGGCTGCCCCCCCTCCCTGCTCCTGCCCTGCCCTTTTTCCACTCCCCCTGCCCTGCCCTCTTCTTCCACCCCCTCCTGTCCTCACTACCTTTCAACTATGCCCTTCCCTGCCCTGCCCTCTCCCTCCTCCAACTATGCCCTACCCTGCTCTGTTCTGCCCCTTCACTCCATCTGCGTTGTTTTCCCCTGCCCGCTCCCTCCTCTTAGCCTTCCATACCCTGCACCTTCCCTTTACCACTTCTCTAACCCACGTCCCCCCATTCTTTTATGTAAGAGTAGACAGAAAAAGAGTCAAAGAAAAATGTTTAAAAGCTGAAAAGGCTGATAATGATAGAATATAACATTTATTCTTATTTATTTTTCCTCAATCAGCTTCCTCCAATTCTTTCCTTTCCACTAAAAGCTTTTATACGAGTACCTTCTCTTCATTCACTCCTATTATACCCTCACCTCTCAGCGCACCCCCCCCCCCCCATTCCCTCCTACACATCTGTCCCCCCTCCTATATACCCTCCATGCTCCTAACCCCTCCTTCATACACACCTCCCCTCCCTCCCTCCTTACCCCAGCCTCCCCCCTCTCCTCTACAGAACTCTGAGGGTGCTAATGTGGCTTGGACTGTTATCACCTTCATAAATCATTAATGGCCTCTCTCCCTCTCCTTCTCCCTTCTTCTGTCTCTCCCTCTCCTTCTCCCTTCTTCTATCTCTCCCTCTCCCTTCTTCTCTTTCTCTCCCTCTCCCTTTCCCTTCTTCTGTCTCTCCCTCTCCCTCTAGCTCCCTTCTTCTGTCTCCCCCTCTCTCTTTCTTCTTCTCTTTCTCTCCCTCTCCCTTCGTTTCTCCCCCTCTCTCTCCCTTCTTCTCTTTCTCTCCCCCTCTCTCTCTTTGCCTTCCCATTATCTCCCTCTCCCTCTCCCTCTATATATCTCCCTTCTTCTCTGTCTCTCTCCTTCTCTCTCTCTCTCTGCCTTCCCATTATTTCCCTCTCCTAACCTCTTCTCCTTCGCCAACACTTCAGCTTATGGATGACCTCTGACCTCTCTCTCTCTCTCTCTCTCTCTCTCTCCTCCTTCTACTCATTTTTTTTTTTTCATGTACCCTTACTCTGTCCTATGCAATTTCAATACACACACACACACACACACACACACACACACACACACACACATTAACAGTCCTTTCATACACTACAAACTATATATAATCTCGAACCCACCACACCTTCACCACATTTTCTATTGGCAAAACGCACGGTACTAACTTGGGGATCTTTTTCACTGATCAGATAGCCTCATAATTTCCCGCCTCGAGACAAGATGACCAGATATTGAACACGGTATTATATTTCTGCTGCTTTTCCTTCGGCTTTTCTTTCTGTGTGTGTGTGTGTGTGTGTGGTGTCCAAAGATTCCTACAGTCACACACACACACACACACACACACACACACACACACACACACACACACACACACACACCGACCGTGGCCACCGATAATAATGATTTTGTCTCGACACATATGATCGACAGGAGGAAGCAAGACTCAGGTTACCTCGACTCTGTTATTGGTGAGGTTCCCAGTGGTGTTATTGGTGGAGTTCCGACTCTGTTATTGGTGGAGTTCCGACTCTGTTATTGGTACGGTACCCAGTGCGTTATCGTTATTACGTACTGTACTGTAAATGACAAGGGGAAAATTTGTGGTGCCCTGTATAACTAACTACTTATCTATCACATCTCTCGAGTGTATTTTTTTTTTTTTTTTTTGGATAATGTATGTATCGTTGCTCTTTTAAGTATGTGACAGTTGTTCATATTATTGATGTTGTTGTTGTTGTTGTTGTTGTTGTTTCTGGCTTTCCCCTCTAACTGTGTATCGGACAATCGAGGTCACTCATTTCCACACACACATGCGGCTAAACATACGGAGATAATTGAAAGTGCATGTATTCATCTGTGGGATCGGAATCTCAAACAATAATAATATGCAATCGCCAAATTTGTAAAGTTTGGCCTCAAGGTATATCGCTACTCAGTCCAGTCATCAGAACAGTTATAATCATCATCACAACAACACCTGTCCCCTAATCCCGCACCCCCCAAAACCTACCCAACCACACCCCACCCCACCCCAAGCCTGTCCCCTAATCCCGCACCCCCCAAAACCTACCCAACCCCCATAACCCCACCCCACCCCAAGCCTGTCCCCCTATTCCCGCACCACCCAAATCTCCCCTCACCCCAAGCCTGTCCCCCTATTCCCGCACCACCCAAATCCCCCCCCACCCCAAGCTTGTCCCCTACTCCCGCACCCCCCTTAAGACAAGATCGAGAATTACAGACCTAAGATAATGACACTGGGAGTACCTGATCATGGGTTAACTGAGGTGTCGAGAGATGTACACTTGGTTGAGTAGAATCCCTGACATTTCCTCGTGTTAAATTGGAGGAGATAATTCGTGGTCGAGTTTGCTCATTATAGATTCCAGAACCCCTTGATCCCCCCAGTGCAAAAAAAAAAAAAAAAAAAAAAAAAAAAAAAAAAAAAAAATCACACACACACAACAAAACTGTAAAAATAAAAATAAAATAAAATATTAAGGTCCAATTTTAGATAACGAAAGTACTGGGTGGTGTGTATTAAAGTGTCCAATTGTGGTTTTGTGTTTTTAGAAGTTATATTTATTTATTTATTTATTTTTTCTGCCCCCCCCCCCTCCCTCCCTCTTCCCTTCTTCACTCCAATTCCTTCCCTTCCTTCCTCACTCCTTGTTTACTATTTCATTTCTCCATTCTTTTCCTTTTCCCTCTTACTTTTCTGTTCTTTATTTCACTTTTTCCCTTCCTGTTCGTTCGTTCACCCTCACCGTATTCTCTACTCTTCCCTTCTTCTCACCTTCCCTTTGTTTCCTGTTCGTTATTTAATTCCCTTCCCTCCCTTTCTTTCTCCTACCATTCCACTCCCTTTTCCATTGCTCGCGTCTCTCTCTCTCTCTCTCTCTCTCTCTCTCTCTCTCTCCTACCACATCCATGCCCTGTGCCTCGGAGTTCACTATTTCACTTATACCTCTCTCCCTCTCCCCCCCTCCTTTTCCCTCTCCCACTCCTCCATCCCTGCCCCCTGCCCCCCCCCCCACCCCGCCGCCCCCCAGCCCTTACGTGTCACGCTTGGGTACTTCCAGCCCCCACTGTAATTTACATGACCTACCACTGTACCGCTTCCTACCCCTCCCCCCCCACCCGACACACCTTCTGCCTGCACCCCCCTCCCCCCTCCACCCCCACCTGCCACACCTCTCTTCATGCACACTTTATATTTTCTCAGGACTTAAATTTCGGGTTTGGGCGCCCCTTCAGACCCGAGCCTTTCACTCCATTTCAATTCTTGGGCTGTTCTTCCTTGACTTCTATTTCCTTCGTGTTTGTTGTTCCTTTTCCCTCGTACGGCATGTTTTTCCAGGCCTAGCGAGGTGTTTCTTTCTTTCCAGTGTATATACGCGTGAGAGAGAGAGAGAGAGAGAGAGAGAGAGAGAGAGAGAGAGAGAGAGAGAGAGAAGGAGAGAGTACGTGAGTGAGTGAGTAAGAATGCGAGTGATACAGCAAGAATCATGAGCTTATAGGGCATGAGAGTTGTGACTGGTGAGTGAGTGCATAGAGCCATGAGGCCAACCACAACACAACATGACCCCATCTGACCTGTCCATCCAGCTATAGTGGTGATGAGTATTGGATGGACCATTACCACCACCACCACCAACACCACCACCACCAACAACAACGACACCACCACCAACACCAGGCCACACACGCACAACACCACCAACACCAACAACAACAACGACACCACCACCAACACCAGGCCACACACGCACAACACCACCACCACCAACACTGACCTTTTTATCTTCCACATTAAAAGTATATAATTAATCTTGTGCCTTATTGATGAAGACAAATGGGTCAATTCCTTTTTAGAGGCAGCCAGTCATGTCCTCAAATTATATTACTCATGCACGACTCTTGATGTGTGTGTGTGTGTGTGTGTGTGTGTGTGTGTGTGTGTGTGTGTGTGTGTGTGTGTGTGTGTGTGTGTGTGTGCAGGTGGATGGATGGATGGAAGAGTTGTGGTGTGTGAGCGAGTGATTACTTGGGTCAGGCAGGTTTGTTGGTTCAAGCGAGTGCATTAGGGAAAGAGAGAACCGCACGAGGGAATGAAATGGGCGAGGCGAGGTGAGGCGAGGCAATGGTAGGAAGGGAAGAACAGAAAACAGAGATACAGGGGGGCGGGGTAGACGAGTAAAACACACATATACATCCACCAACTTCACAAACCATCCACAACACACACACACAGACATGCACCAAAATGTACTCATCCACCGCCTACACACACACACACACACACACACACCAAATACCTCACTCCACGTTTCCTCTTCGTTCAAACGCTGTCACCTCCTTAAACAGTGGCTGGGCAGCAGAGGATTTCGTTGTATCTAAATGAAGACATACCGACACGAGGAAGGAATGTCGTCCACAGAGAATAGAAACCATTGCGATGCCACAGTAAACAGGTTTGGCTCGGCTGCTTGGCGTGTCGCTACTCTGCTTGCATTAGTAACTCTTTGATTTATGCCTTCGTGTCCAACTCTATCTCCTGTTTGTATGAAGTGTGCACGTACAGTACATCTCTTAAATGTTTGGCTTTATCTTTACATTTTTCAGTTTATTCATCTACTCCACACTATATAATTATATACCTTGTACATTTCTCATTTTCCGTTATGCTGTTATGTCTACTATATTTTTTTCTAGTAATGTTGTTTACATTTGTTTGTCTAAAAGATAGATAATATGATATTATATAGTATATAGTATTCTGAATGAATGATAGATATAAATATTAATGTTTCAATATATATAATAAAGATTACAGGTGTGTGTCGTGGGGCGGGCAGAGGTCACGATGAGTAACGCAGGGATGCTCCTTCTCTGGGCATTAGTTTCTTCAGACGCTTTGGAGCATCCAGTACTTTACATTCCTTTTAAATGTTGTTGTATTTTATTCCAACGCCTACAGTCTCACACTTTACTCCTGGTTTAGCATACAACCTAATCTATGTATGAACCACACCAAAGAAATCAGAGCACAGATTATGTTAAAATGGTCAACAAAAGAAAGAATTACATAGAAGACTAATACTGGTGGAAGCTCCAAGCCGTGTGTCCAAACATACCGGTGGAGAGCCCTGACCCCTGAGCACTTCGTTCACGAGGTTCCATACCATTCCCACATCTGTTGGTCCAGACCCTGACACTAGAGCTCTGTGGGGTCATCTGTCTCTGCTGGACGTTTCCGTATTACAAGTGTGTGATGTAAAGGTGTGTTTATATGTATGTGAAGGCAGCAGTGGTGATTGGGAAGGAATGTTGGGGAAGCACAGGACACGAACACATATGGAACTTATCTCAGAAGTTGTGGAGTGTCCGGTGAATGGCCTCAGGGCGACAGGTGACTCTCACAGCTGACCGTGTGTGTGTGTGTGTGTGTACCAATGTGTGAGTGTGTGTTATTTAACGTGTGCGTGTGTTTGATGGTCTGGGAGCACATGTACGAATAAGCGATAACTCTGTGTGTGTGTGTGTGTGTGTTACTGGGATTGTTTATTTTCGTATAAAAACGTGTCTGGTCTGATGTCTGTGGAGTGTATTCTTGGGTATGCAAATAGGTGTGTATGTGTATTATGCTTACCTATAATAACGTGTTAACGAGCTGGTATATACATCTGTGCGATCATTAGAGCTTGCACCTTATGTTATTTATTTCCACTATTAAAAAGGTACTAAAAATCCCAGTGGAGTAATAAGAGACAGACATCAAGAGGTGAACAGACAGGGGAGACATTCCAACCGGTCGAAATTGAGTAATGAAAAGAAGAGAAGAACTTTACCGCCAACAGTAACCGTGTGTGTGTGTGTGTGTGTGTGTGTGTGTGTGTGTGTGTGTGTGTGTGTGTGTGTGTGTGTGTGTGTGCAGCTGGACTGATCTTGTACTGTACATTTAATGGGAGATGCTTTCGTTGGTGAATAGGCAGGTCTATTATGATTCCTCCAAACTACTAAACGAAACAGATCCCCTATTAGTAGCCTATATACCTTTGAGGGCGTCTGTTTTCTAGTGTAGTTTGGAGGAATCACAGACCTTCTATATCACCAATCAACAAAAAAAACCTCCCCTTAAGTAATTACATTAAAGATACACTTAATATGGAAATGTTTAAGGGGTATATAGTACAATGTTGTTGATGGTGGTGAATCTGGAACAAATAATTCCTCCAAACTATTCCAAAGCAACAGGACACCATTATATTTATTCATTGGTCCCCCTACTCCTGCACCCCACTAACCCCCCCCCCCCCTCAAGCCTGTCCCCTACTCCCGTACCCCCCAAAACCCCCACAAGCCTGTCCCCTACTCCCGCACCCTCCTAAACTCCACCCTCCAAGCTTGCCCCCCTAATCCCGCACCCCCTTAATTAATTACACAGAGTTGACACCCGGTACCCCCCCACCACCACCACCACCACTCCAACACCCACCCAGACAACACCTGTACAGTCACTGATAAATGTTAGGTCTTACATTATTTTTCCTTCTTCCTTCTTCTTCTTTTTCCTTCTTCCTTCTTCTTCTTTTTCCTTCTTCCTTCTTCTTCTTTTTCCTTCTTCCTTCTTCTTCTTTTTCCTTCTTCCTTCTTCTTCTTCTTTTTCCTTCTTCCTTCTTCTTCTTTTTCCTTCTTCCTTCTTCTTCTTCTTATTCTTATTCTTCTTCTTCTTTTTCCTTCTTCCTTCTTCTTTTTCCTTCTTCCTTCTTCTTCTTTTTCCTTCTTCCTTCTTCTTCTTTTTCCTTCTTCCTTCTTCTTCTTTTTCCTTCTTCCTTCTTCTTCTTTTTCCTTCTTCCTTCTTCTTTTTCCTTCTTCCTTCTTCTTCTTTTTCCTTCTTCCTTCTTCTTCTTTTTCCTTCTTCCTTCTTCTTCTTTTTCCTTCTTCCTTCTTCTTCTTTTTCCTTCTTCCTTCTTCTTCTTTTTCCTTCTTCCTTCTTCTTCTTCTTATTCTTATTCTTCTTCTTCTTTTTCCTTCTTCCTTCTTCTTCTTTTTCCTTCTTCCTTCTTCTTCTTTTTCCTTCTTCCTTCTTCTTCTTTTTCCTTCTTCCTTCTTCTTCTTTTTCCTTCTTCCTTCTTCTTCTTTTTCCTTCTTCCTTCTTCTTCTTTTTCCTTCTTCCTTCTTCTTCTTTTTCCTTCTTCCTTCTTCTTCTTTTTCCTTCTTCCTTCTTCTTCTTTTTCCTTCTTCCTTCTTCTTCTTTTTCCTTCTTCCTTCTTCTTCTTTTTCCTTCTTCCTTCTTCTTCTTTTTCCTTCTTCCTTCTTCTTCTTCTTTTTCCTTCTTCCTTCTTCTTCTTTTTCCTTCTTCCTTCTTCTTCTTTTTCCTTCTTCCTTCTTCTTCTTTTTCCTTCTTCCTTCTTCTTCTTTTTCCTTCTTCCTTCTTCTTCTTTTTCCTTCTTCCTTCTTCTTCTTCTTTTTCCTTCTTCCTTCTTCTTCTTTTTCCTTCTTCCTTCTTCTTCTTTTTCCTTCTTCCTTCTTCTTCTTTTTCCTTCTTCCTTCTTCTTCTTTTTCCTTCTTCCTTCTTCTTCTTCTTTTTCCTTCTTCCTTCTTCTTCTTTTTCCTTCTTCCTTCTTCTTCTTTTTCCTTCTTACTTCTTCTTCTTTTTCCTTCTTCCTTCTTCTTCTTTTTCCTTCTTCCTTCTTCTTCTTTTTCCTTCTTCCTTCTTCTTCTTTTCCTTCTTCCTTCTTCTTCTTTTCCTTCTTCCTTCTTCTTCTTTTTCCTTCTTCCTTCTTCTTCTTTTTCTTCTTCCTTCTTCTTCTTTTTCCTTCTTCCTTCTTCTTCTTCTTTTCCTTCTTCCTTCTTCTTCTTTTTCCTTCTTCCTTCTTCTTCTTTTTCCTTCTTCCTTCTTCTTCTTTTTCCTTCTTCCTTCTTCTTCTTTTTCCTTCTTCCTTCTTCTTCTTTTTCCTTCTTCCTTCTTCTTCTTTTTCCTTCTTCCTTCTTCTTCTTTTCCTTCTTCCTTCTTCTTCTTTTTCCTTCTTCCTTCTTCTTCTTTTTCCTTCTTCCTTCTTCTTCTTTTCCTTCTTCTTCTTTTCCTTCTTCCTCTTCTTCTTTTCTTCTTCCTTCTTCTTCTTTTTCCTTCTTCCTTCTTCTTCTTTTTCCTTCTTCCTTCTTCTTCTTTTTCCTTCTTCCTTCTTCTTCTTTTTCCTTCTTCCTTCTTCTTCTTTTTCTTCTTCCTTCTTCTTCTTTTCCTTCTTCCTTCTTCTTCTTTTTCCTTCTTCCTTCTTCTTCTTTTTCCTTCTTCCTTCTTCTTCTTTTTCCTTCTTCCTTCTTCTTCTTTTTCCTTCTTCCTTCTTCTTCTTTTTCTTCTTCTTCTTCTTTTTCCTTCCTTCTTCTTCTTTTTCCTTCTTCCTTCTTCTTCTTTTTCCTTCTTCCTTCTTCTTCTTTTTCCTTCTTCCTTCTTCTTCTTTTTCCTTCTTCCTTCTTCTTCTTTTTCCTTCTTCCTTCTTCTTCTTTTTCCTTCTTCCTTCTTCTTCTTTTTCCTTCTTCCTTCTTCTTCTTTTTCCTTCTTCCTTCTTCTTCTTTTTCCTTCTTCCTTCTTCTTCTTTTTCCTTCTTCCTTCTTCTTCTTTTCCTTCTTCCTTCTTCTTCTTTTCCTTCTTCCTTCTTCTTCTTTTTCCTTCTTCCTTCTTCTTTCCTTCTTCTTCTTCTTTTCCTTCTTCCTTCTTCTTCTTTTTCCTTCTTCCCTTCTTCTTCTTTTTCCTTCTTCCTTCTTCTTCTTTTTCCTTCTTCCTTCTTCTTCTTTTTCCTTCTTCCTTCTTCTTCTTTTTCCTTCTTCCTTCTTCTTCTTTTTCCTTCTTCCTTCTTCTTCTTTTTCCTTCTTCCTTCTTCTTCTTTTCCTTCTTCCTTCTTCTTCTTTTTCCTTCTTCCTTCTTCTTCTTTTTCCTTCTTCCTTCTTCTTCTTTTTCCTTCTTCCTTCTTCTTCTTCTTTTTCCTTCTTCCTTCTTCTTCTTTTTCCTTCTTCCTTCTTCTTCTTTTCTTCTTCTTCTTCTTCTTCTTCCTTCTTCTTCTTTTTCCTTCTTCCTTCTTCTCTTCTTTTTCCTTCTTCCTTCTTCTTCTTTTTCCTTCTTCCTTCTTCTTCTTTTTCCTTCTTCTTCTTTTTCCTTCTTCCTTCTTCTTCTTTTTCCTTCTTCCTTCTTCTTCTTTTTCCTTCTTCCTTCTTCTTCTTCTTTTCCTTCTTCCTTCTTCTTCTTTTTCCTTCTTCCTTCTTCTTCTTTTTCCTTCTTCCTTCTTCTTCTTTTTCCTTCTTCCTTCTTCTTCTTTTCCTTCTTCCTTCTTCTTCTTTTTCCTTCTTCCTTCTTCTTCTTTTTCCTTCTTCCTTCTTCTTCTTTTTCCTTCTTCCTTCTTCTTCTTTTTCCTTCTTCCTTCTTCTTCTTTTTCCTTCTTCCTTCTTCTTCTTTTTCCTTCTTCCTTCTTCTTCTTTTTCCTTCTTCCTTCTTCTTCTTCTTCTTTTTCCTTCTTCCTTCTTCTTCTTTTTCCTTCTTCCTTCTTCTTCTTTTTCCTTCTTCCTTCTTCTTCTTTTTCCTTCTTCCTTCTTCTTCTTTTTCCTTCTTCCTTCTTCTTTTTCCTTCTTCCTTCTTCTTCTTTTTCCTTCTTCCTTCTTCTTCTTTTCCTTCTTCCTTCTTCTTCTTTTTCCTTCTTCCTTCTTCTTCTTTTTCCTTCTTCCTTCTTCTTCTTTTTCCTTCTTCCTTCTTCTTTTTTCCTTCTTCCTTCTTCTTCTTTTTCCTTCTTCCTTCTTCTTCTTTTTCCTTCTTCCTTCTTCTTCTTCTTCCTTCTTCTTCTTTTCTTCTTCTTCTTCTTCTTTTTCCTTCTTCCTTCTTCTTCTTTTTCCTTCTTCCTTCTTCTTCTTTTCCTTCTTCCTTCTTCTTCTTCTTTCTTATTCTTCTTCTTCTTTTTCCTTCTTCCTTCTTCTTCTTTTTCCTTCTTCCTTCTTCTTCTTTTTCCTTCTTCCTTCTTCTTCTTTTTCCTTCTCCTTCTCTTCTTTTTCCTTCTTCCTTCTTCTTCTTTTTCCTTCTTCCTTCTTCTTCTTTTTCCTTCTTCCTTCTTCTTCTTCTTTTTCCTTCTTCCTTCTTCTTCTTTTTCCTTCTTCCTTCTTCTTCTTTTTCCTTCTTCCTTCTTCTTCTTTTTCCTTCTTCCTTCTTCTTCTTCTTATTCTTCTTCTTCTTTTTCCTTCTTCCTTCTTCTTTTTCCTTCTTCCTTCTTCTTCTTTTTCCTCTTCCTTCTTCTTCTTTTTCCTTCTTCCTTCTTCTTCTTTTTCCTTCTTCCTTCTTCTTCTTTTTCCTTCTTCCTTCTTCTTCTTCTTATTCTTATTCTTCTTCTTCTTTTTCCTTCTTCCTTCTTCTTCTTTTTCCTTCTTCCTTCTTCTTCTTTTTCCTTCTTCTTCTTTTTCCTTCTTCCTTCTTTTTCCTTCTTCCTTCTTCTTCTTTTTCCTTCTTCCTTCTTCTTCTTCTTATTCTTATTCTTCTTCTTCTTTTTCCTTCTTCCTTCTTCTTCTTTTTCCTTCTTCCTTCTTCTTCTTTTTCCTTCTTCCTTCTTCTTCTTTTTCCTTCTTCCTTCTTCTTCTTTTTCCTTCTTCCTTCTTCTTCTTTTTCCTTCTTCCTTCTTCTTCTTTTTCCTTCTTCCTTCTTCTTCTTTTTCCTTCTTCCTTCTTCTTCTTTTTCCTTCTTCCTTCTTCTTCTTTTTCCTTCTTCCTTCTTCTTCTTTTTCCTTCTTCCTTCTTCTTCTTTTTCCTTCTTCCTTCTTCTTCTTTTTCCTTCTTCCTTCTTCTTCTTTTTCCTTCTTCCTTCTTCTTCTTTTTCCTTCTTCCTTCTTCTTCTTCTTATTCTTATTCTTCTTCTTCTTTTTCCTTCTTCCTTCTTCTTCTTTTTCCTTCTTCCTTCTTCTTCTTTTTCCTTCTTCCTTCTTCTTCTTCTTATTCTTATTCTTCTTCTTCTTTTTCCTTCTTCCTTCTTCTTCTTTTTCCTTCTTCCTTCTTCTTCTTTTTCCTTCTTCCTTCTTCTTCTTTTTCCTTCTTCCTTCTTCTTCTTTTTCCTTCTTCCTTCTTCTTCTTTTTCCTTCTCCTTCTTCTTCTTTTTCCTTCTTCCTTCTTCTTCTTTTTCCTTCTTCCTTCTTCTTCTTTTTCCTTCTTCCTTCTTCTTCTTTTTCCTTCTTCCTTCTTCTTCTTTTTCCTTCTTCCTTCTTCTTCTTTTTCCTTCTTCCTTCTTCTTCTTTTTCCTTCTTCCTTCTTCTTCTTCTTATTCTTATTCTTCTTCTTCTTTTTCCTTCTTCCTTCTTCTTCTTTTTCCTTCTTCCTTCTTCTTCTTTTTCCTTCTTCCTTCTTCTTCTTTTTCCTTCTTCCTTCTTCTTCTTTTTCCTTCTTCCTTCTTCTTCTTCTTATTCTTATTCTTCTTCTTCTTTTTCCTTCTTCCTTCTTCTTCTTTTTCCTTCTTCCTTCTTCTTCTTTTTCCTTCTTCCTTCTTCTTCTTTTTCCTTCTTCCTTCTTCTTCTTTTTCCTTCTTCCTTCTTCTTCTTTTTCCTTCTTCCTTCTTCTTCTTTTTCCTTCTTCCTTCTTCTTCTTTTTCCTTCTTCCTTCTTCTTCTTTTTCCTTCTTCCTTCTTCTTCTTCTTTTTCCTTCTTCCTTCTTCTTCTTTTTCCTTCTTCCTTCTTCTTCTTTTTCCTTCTTCCTTCTTCTTCTTTTTCCTTCTTCCTTCTTCTTCTTTTTCCTTCTTCCTTCTTCTTCTTTTTCCTTCTTCCTTCTTCTTCTTTTTCCTTCTTCCTTCTTCTTCTTTTTCCTTCTTCCTTCTTCTTCTTTTTCCTTCTTCCTTCTTCTTCTTTTTCCTTCTTCCTTCTTCTTCTTTTTCCTTCTTCCTTCTTCTTCTTTTTCCTTCTTCCTTCTTCTTCTTTTTCCTTCTTCCTTCTTCTTCTTTTTCCTTCTTCCTTCTTCTTCTTTTTCCTTCTTCCTTCTTCTTCTTTTTCCTTCTTCCTTCTTCTTCTTTTTCCTTCTTCCTTCTTTTCCTTCTTCCTTCTTCTTCTTTTTCCTTCTTCTTCTTTTTCCTTCTTCCTTCTTCTTCTTTTTCCTTCTTCCTTCTTCTTCTTTTTCCTTCTTCCTTCTTCTTCTTTTTCCTTCTTCCTTCTTCTTCTTTTTCCTTCTTCTTCTTTTTCCTTCTTCTTCTTTTTCCTTCTTCCTTCTTCTTCTTTTTCCTTCTTCCTTCTTCTTCTTTTTCCTTCTTCCTTCTTCTTCTTTTTCCTTCTTCCTTCTTCTTCTTTTTCCTTCTTCCTTCTTCTTCTTTTTCCTTCTTCCTTCTTCTTCTTTTTCCTTCTTCCTTCTTCTTCTTTTTCCTTCTTCCTTCTTCTTCTTTTTCCTTCTTCCTTCTTCTTCTTTTTCCTTCTTCCTTCTTCTTCTTTTTCCTTCTTCCTTCTTCTTCTTTTTCCTTCTTCCTTCTTCTTCTTTTTCCTTCTTCCTTCTTCTTCTTCTTTTTCCTTCTTCCTTCTTCTTCTTTTTCCTTCTTCCTTCTTCTTCTTTTTCCTTCTTCCTTCTTCTTCTTTTTCCTTCTTCCTTCTTCTTCTTTTTCCTTCTTCCTTCTTCTTCTTTTTCCTTCTTCCTTCTTCTTCTTTTTCCTTCTTCCTTCTTCTTCTTTTTCCTTCTTCCTTCTTCTTCTTTTTCCTTCTTCCTTCTTCTTCTTTTTCCTTCTTCCTTCTTCTTTCTTCTTTCTTCTTTTTCCTTCTTCCTTCTTCTTCTTTTTCCTTCTTCCTTCTTCTTCTTTTTCCTTCTTCCTTCTTCTTCTTTTTCCTTCT
>JAWZYT010003715.1:0-20723 GCA_034508575.1 Petrolisthes manimaculis | reverse complement strand
CTTACTCCTCCCCCTCCCTTTTCACCCTCACTTACTCCCTCACTTACTCCTCCCCTCCCTTTTCATGTAAATGTTAACTCTTTTAAAAAACGTCTAAAATCCCATATTTATGACAAGCAGTTCAATCTGTAAATTTTAAGTGTTTCAAATGTTTTGATATTTTGTCAACTTAGGTGCCGGTGCTTTTGATGTTGGAAACTTTTGTTCATTTTGGATGTTTTGAATATCTTGAAATGTTTTTAACGTATTGAGGATCATTTTTATATTTTATTAATTTTAGAAGTCTTAAATATCTTGGATTTTTAACATATTGATGATATGTATATGTATGTATATGTGTATATGTGTATATATGTGTATATATGTGTGTATGTATGTGTATATGTATATGTATGTATATATGTATATTTATTTTTTTGTAGATTTTTGTTCATTTTAGAAGTTTTAAATATATACGAATGTTCTTAACATATTGATGATACTTTTTTAGATTTCTATTAATTTTATTTCTATTGTTATTCGTTTTAGAAGTTTTAAATATCTTGGCGTGCTTTTAACGTAATGACAATATTTTTTCTGATATTTTTACTTTTTTAGAAGTTTTATATATCTTGGAAATTTTAACGTATTGATGATATTTTTTGAGGATTTTATACATTTCAGAAGTCTTAAATGATTCAGATGTTTTAGATGTATTAAGCATTTTAGAAGTTTGAGGGGTTTTAAATGTATTGATGTTAAAAAACAAACAAACAAATCTTATATTTACGACTAACAGTCAAATCTGTGTAAAGCATAATGTAAATAATGGAGAATAACCAGTGTAAAATGGAAAATAAATTCTGATTCTGATTCCCTTCCTTCCTCTCCCTGACCTTCCTTTTTCACCCTCACTTACTCTCTCTCTCTCTCTCTCATTTACATCCTGTTGCTTCACTCACTCACACTCCTTTCTTTTCCTCTCTCTCTCTCTCTCTCTCCCTAAACCCTTCTTCCCTTTCATCACACCCTCAATCAACCCTATCTTATCCCAAAGTCCTGGATTTATCTCTCCCTCTCTCTCTCCCCCCCCCTTCTCTCTCTCTCTCTCTTCCCCCCCTCCCTCTCTCTCTCTCTCTCCCTCCTTCTCTATATTCTATTTACCCTCCTTCCCTCATTCGGCTATCCACCCTTTCGTTCTATTTGTATCTACCTTCTTTTACTCTCCCTCCCTCTCTCTCTCATCCTTTCTTTGATTTTAATTTGATCTCTTTTCTGTCCTTATTCATAATTATCTTCTATGTCCCTCTCCTTTACTCTCTTGTTTTCCTATCTCTATCTCTCTCTTTCTCTCTCTCTCTCCCTTATCCCTTTATCCACCCTTCCTGATCTCTCATCTTGCCTCTCAATCCCTTCACCTCTCAATTCACTCTCTCTCTCTCCTCACCCACCCACCCTCCTTCTCTCCCCATCCCCCCCTCCTTCTCTCCCCATCCCCTCTCCTTCTCTCCCTTCCCCCCTCCTTCTCTCTCATATACTCCTCACTCTCCCTCTCCCCATCCCCCGCCCTCCTTTTCTCCCTTCTCTCTCTCCCTTCCTATCACTCCTCACTCCTACATTTTCCTTCCCCCCCACTCTCTCTCTCTCTCTTTCTCTCGTACACACACTAAATACACAATCTCTCACAAGACATACATACACACTTTCTCTCTCACACACACACTATAGAAACACAGCCTACAATACACACACACACACACACACACATGTTCGTTTGTATGCATGTCCCACTATCACTCCATCTGCCTGCCTGCTTCTCACTCTCCCTGTCTGTCTGTCTGCCACTTAGTCTGTTAGTCTGTCTGTCTGTCTGCCACTTAGTCAGTTTGTCTGTCACTTAGTCTGCATTTCTGTTTGTCTGTCTTTTTGTCTGTCACTTAGTCTGTATTTCTGTTTGTCTGCCACTTAGCCTGTATTTCTGTTTGTCTGTATGTCAGTTTGTCTATCCATAGGTCTCTCTCTCTCTCTCTGTTCGGTGATTATTTTCTGCCTGTCTGTCTGTCTATAAGTCTGTCTGTCTGCCCATGTTTATCTGTTCGTCTAAATCTATATATATTCATCTGTCCTTGTCTGTCGGTCTATGTGTGTGTGTGTGTGTGTGTGTTGTCGCCCGTTGACGTATGTGTGTGTGTGTGTGTGCGTATTCGTCTCTGTGTCCCTGTTCTCCAACCCTCTCCTGTCCTCTCCCAAACTCATTATTATTATTATTATTATTATATGTACTATATATTTACCATGTATGTAATGTAAGAATGCCTATGAAGAATAACCACCATTGGTGGAAATAAACTATTTATTTATTTATTTATTTATTATTATTATTTGTCGCCCGTTGATGTATGTGTGTGTGTGTGTGTGTTTCAGAGTGTGTGTGTGTGTGTGTGTGTGTGTGTGTGTGTGTGTGTGTGTGTGTGTATGTATGTTCGTGTGTTCGTTCGTCTCTGTTTCGGTATTCACTCTCTCTTTTATATTTCCATTTTCAATTTGCATAGACAAAATCCCGTGTCCGATATCAGCATGTTTTAAAAAGCGGGGAGGAGGTCCTTGCTATTAATTTCTCCCGTCGGTGTAATCCCTGCAGAGTCCGTAGTGGTGGTGGTGGTGGGAGGAGGAAAGGAGAGAAGAGGAGAGAAGAGAGGGGAGAAGAGGAGAGAAGAGAGGGGTGAAGAGAGAAGAGGAGAGAGGGGAGAAGAGGAGAGGAGAGAAGAGAGGAGGGGAGGGGAGGGGAGAAGAGGAGAGGGGAGGGGAAGAGAAGAGAAGAGAAGAGAAGAGAAGAGAAAGGAGGAGAGTAGAATAAACGAGAGAAATAGCATATATGACAAAAAAAAAGTTAAGATGACAAGCAAGTAATATCCAGTTATATGTGTGTGTGTGTGTGTGTGTGTGTGTGTGTGTGTGTAGATCAATAACAGAATACCAGAGGACTGATTAATCGGATGCATCGATATGTGTGTGTGTGTGTGTGTGTCTGAATATATGTTTTGTGTTAACGTTAAGGTGTGTGTTTGTGTGTGTGTGTGTGTGTGTCTAGTTGAGTGTGAGTGTCTGAATGTATGTTTGTGTTAACGTTAAGGTGTGTGTGTGTGTGTGTGTGTGTGTGTGTGTGTGTGTGTGTGTGTGTGTGTGTGTGTGTGAGAGAGAGAAGAGAGATAAAAGCAATATAGGACAGAGAGAGAGAGAAACAAGAACAGAAGGGGAAGTAACATGAAGAACAGAAAGAACGGAAGGGAGGAGTAAAAGAATGAACGAAGAAAAGAAAGAATGGATGAAAAAAGAATGAAAGACGAAGAGGGAAGAAGAATGGGAAAGAAAAAATGAGAGGAAGAAGGAAGAAGGAAGAATGAGAAAGAAGTAGAAAGTAAAAGGAGAAAGAGGAGGAGGAAGAGGAGGGAGAGAAGTATGAGGAGTATGAGGCGGGAGAGAAAGGAGGGAGGTAAGGAAAGGAGTAGAAGGAAGAGTAGGAGGAGGGAAAAAAAGGAAGAGGAGGAGGAGGAGGAGGAGGAGGAGGAGGAAGAGGAGGAGGAGGAAGCGTGTGAGTCAATTTGTGTTTTCTTGTGAGACGATGTGATTACGGTCTGATCCTACCTCTCCCACTCCCCACTCCCTCTCTCTCTCCTTCCCCTCTCCCTCTCCAGTCCTCCCTTTCTCTCTCTCCCTACCCCATCCTCCTTCCCTACCCTTATCTCTCTCTCCTTCCCCTCTCCCTCCCTACCCTTCTCTCTCCTTCCCCTACCCTTCTCTTTCCCTCCTCTCTCTCTCTCTCTCCCTCTCCAC
The DNA here is from genome assembly GCA_034508575.1 of Petrolisthes manimaculis. Lineage (NCBI taxonomy): Eukaryota > Metazoa > Arthropoda > Malacostraca > Decapoda > Porcellanidae > Petrolisthes > Petrolisthes manimaculis. The sequence goes on along the minus strand of JAWZYT010003715.1, from coordinate 16,910 downwards.
ATCTTCTCCCACTCCACTCTTGAGCTGGTAACACAATCACCAGCAGGTTCGAATCTGTGCGTCACCACCAGCCACACTCACTCATAATTGTTGCTTTGTCTTCATCTCACACCTACAACCTCCTTCCTTCTCCTTCACCTCCTCCTCCATTTCTCCTGCTCCTTCCTCCATCTTATCCTTCATTTATCCTTCATTTCTCCTTTTCCTTCTTCTCCTCCTCCACCTTCCTCCATCTCCTCCTTCTTCTCCTCCTCCTCCTCCATTTATTCTTCTTTTACTTCCTCCTTCTCATCCTCCTCCTTCATTTCTCCTTCTCCTTCCTCGTTCCTCCTCCACCTCCATTTCTCCTTCATCTTCTTCACCTCCTCCTACATCTTCTCCTTCTCCACCTTTCTTTTCAGCCAGCTAGTACCGTATTGCGAATAATTTCTCGTCATATATATATATATATATATATATATATATATATATATATATATATATATATATATATATATATATATATATATATAAATGTACTGTATAGTTAGACATAGTGTATGAACCTTCCTGCTGTCCTATATAAATTCCATGTTAGTTTTTCCATACTACATGGTATCTTTTCATTTCCTGCAGTTTCGGCTGGAGGAAGTGGTGGGTGGGGAGGAGCCTTCTTCTTTGCTATACTTTCCCTCACTCTTGTAGGTAGATAGAATAGCAAAATCAAGCAGCCTCGAAAGGACCAGTAGGTCTGTTGCTGTTTGAGTGTCCTTTGTATTCCTTTGTATTCTGTTTTCTCCTTTTCCTCCTTCCTCTTTCTTCTTCTTCTCATTCTCCTTGACCTTTTTCTGTTCTCTCATCATCGTTCAATCACTCATAATGTTGTTTTATCTTCTCTCTCTCTCTCTCTCTCTCATCTCTCTCTCTCTCTCTCTCTCTCTCTCTCTCTCTCTCTCTCTCTCTCTCTCTCTTTCTCTCTCTTCCTTGACAGACTCACTCACACCCTCTTGGTCCCCCCCCCCCACACCTCCCCCTTCCCCCAACTACAAGAACCTAATCAGCAGGTTAAGTCTGGATTCCTAAACAACAAACAAACAACAACAACAACAATGAAAACCTGAGTGGGGGGGAGGGGTTGGGAGGGAAGGGGGGGGGGAAGGGGGGGGAAGGGAAGGGGGAAAGGGGGGGGGGGGGCTGCATGAATCTGGCAGGTACATTGAAAACCCAACTCGAACTCAACACGAATTTAATGTAGCCACCAAAATCACGAGACGAAATTTGGGAGACAACCTCTTGTGGACTCCTTCGAATGTGTGTGTGTGTGTGTGTGTGTGTGTGTTATTAATTAAACTCATGGTGCATGGGTTTGATCTGTGTTTTGTGGCTCTGTGGGGAGGATATTATTTTGGAGATAACTAGAAAATAGAATATTGCCATCACATTATACACCATATAACACACACTCTACCATACTACACACCATATAACACACAACAACTACACACACACCCTACCACACAACACCACTACACACCAACACACACACACTACCACACTACACACTCACCCACTACACACCAACACCCCTTCCCACACTACACACTATATATTTGACACACTAATCCCATCACACCCACTACACACATATTCACTACACACTAACACACAACCCCACTACACACCACCAGACCCACTACACACATATTCACCCCCAGCACACAACACTACACACACATTCACCCAGCACACACACACACACACACACACATACACACTGCATCCCTGGCCTCACATCACATCACATCATACATACTGGTCACACACGTCCACCACTAACCATATCAGAGACACCAGCTACACACACACACACACTATCAACAACTACACACACACACACACACCATCTACAACTTCACACACATACACACACCATCTACAACTACACACACACACACACACCATCTACAACTACACACACACACACACACCATCTACAACTACACACACACACATACACCTTCAACAACTACACACACACACCATCAACAACACACACACACCAACAACTACACACACAGACACAGGGGGGGAGGAGGGGGGCTAACTTGGACACGAGAGACCCCTGGGGGAGTGATGACTGCTGTTACACCATTACCACCCCGGGTTAACACTCACTTAACTCCCCTGCCTCCCCTGGGAACTTCTGACCAGGGGAGGGAGGCAGGCAGGGGGGGATGGGAAAAGGGAGAGAAGGGATGGGAAAAGGGACACGGAAAGGAGAGAGAGGGAGGGGGGTGAGAAGAGATAAGGAGAGAGGGGTGGAGGAGGGGAAAGGGCTATGGTAAAAGAGGAGGGGAGAGGAGGGAAGAGGGGGAGGGAGAAGGGACACACAAAAGGGGGAAGAAAAGGGGGGAAAAAGGGACACAGAGAGGAGAGAAATAAATCAAAGGTTTACAGGAATAATTGAAAAGATTGACAAAGCTGGATAAACAGAATGATAAAAATAGAAGGAAAATTATAAAACTTATAAATACGGTACCATACAGTAGGAAGATAGGAAGGAAATAAAAAGGAAAAAAAGCAGACAGTAGATAGATAGATAAAAGAATAGAGAGGAAAATAAACAAAGAGAAAGGGCAAAAAAGGTATATAAAAAAGGGAAATGATAAAACTTAGATACTATACAGTAGGAATATAGGAAGATAGAATGGAAATAAACAGTTAAAAAACAGATAGATAAATAGAGATAGATAGAAAGGAAATAAATAGAAAGTAGATAGATAGATAGAAAGGAAAATAAACAAAGAGACAGGAGATAGATAGATAGATAGATATAGATAGAAAGGAAAATAAACAAAGAGAAGGGGAGAGAGTCTATAGAATGGAGAGTATAGGGAGTAGGTAGGGAGGGGTGGGGAAAGTATAGGGAAGGAGAGTATAGGTAGGTAGGGAGGGAGAGGTGGGGAGAGTAGATAGGGAGAGTGAGTGAGGGTGGTAGTAGTAGTAGTAGTAGTAGTGGCGGGGAGAGAGTATAGGGAGAGTGAGTAAGGGTGGTGGTGGTAGTAGTAGTAGTAGTAGTAGTAGTAGTAGTAGTAGTAGTGGTGGGTAAAGACTTGGTTCTGACAGCAATTAAAAGTTGGGATTTTTCCGCATTTCTCTCGCTGATCTTGACAATGAAGGGCGTAGCGGTCTGCCCACGGAACGGAAGGGAAGGGAAGGGAAGGGGGAGGAGAGGGGAAGGGATGGTAGGGGAGGGGAGGGGAGGGTAGGGGTGGGGTAGGGTAGGTTAGGGGAGTGAAGAATGAAAGAACGGAAGGTAGAGAATGTAGAGGGAGGGAAGGGGTGTGTATGTGTGTGTGTGTGTGTGTGTGTGTGTGTGTGTGTGTGTGTGTGTGTGTGTGTCGGACTCTCTATATAATATTGTTTCATTGGTTGGAAGGGGAATGGTAAATAAAGACGGGAAGGAAGGAAGGAAGAGGAGTAAGAATAAGAGAGAGAGAGAAGTAGAAAACGAAGAAGAGAGAGAGAGAAACAGAAGATGAAGAAGAAGAGAGAAGGAGAAGCAGAGAAGGGGAAAAAATGTGGAGGATGAGAGGGAAGGAGAGGAAGGGAGAGCAGCAAGGCAAGGCAAGGAGAAAAAATGAAGACAGTAGAGGAATATGGGATAGAAAAAGAGGAGATAGGAGAGGGACAGGATAGAGGAGGATGAGAGAGAGAGAGAAAGAGAGAAAGAGAGAAAGAGAGAGAGAGAGAGAGAGAGAGAGAGAGAGAGAGAGAGAGAGAGAGAGAGAGAGAGAGAGAGAGTAAAAACAAGAGAATTGAGGAAGGAGGTGAGAGCAAGGGAGAGTAGGGAGAATATGAGCAGAAAAAAGGGTGTGTGTTGAGGGAGGAGAGGAGGGAGGGGCGAGAGGAGAGAGGGAGGAGAGAGGGAAGAGGGAGAAGAGAGGAGAGAAGGAGGGAGGGGAGAGAGGGAGGAGTGAGAGGAGAATAAAAACTAAGAGTAAGGTTGTAAGAAGTGTGTTGTGTTGTCAGGAGGGTATAATGTGACAGATAGTTTACTCCCTCTCTCTCCTCCCCTATACCTCTCCTCTCTCCCCTTCCCCTTACTTACCCCCTAACATTATATCCCCTTTCCCTTACCCCCTAACCTAATATCCCCTCTCCCCAACCCACTCCTTCCACTCAATCCCTCCCCAACCCACTCCTTCCACTCAATCCCCCTCCCCAACTCACTTCTTCCACTCAAACCTCACGACTTTGTTTATCTATTACTGTACCTTCCTTCCTTCCTTCCTTCCCAACCAACCCCGTCTCACCCTATTCATTTCCCTATACCACCCAACCCCAACCATCTTCCCTGTCCTCCTATTCCTCTCAAAAACAGGAAAGATGAATAGGAGAGGATGAAGTGAGGGGAAGGAAGGAAGAAAAGAAAAGGAAAGGAAAGGAAAGGAAAGGGAAGGGAAGGAAGGAGAGGTGATGTGAAGAGAAACAACAGGAGGGAAGAAGAGAAGAGAGGAGAGGAAAGGGAAAAGAAGGAAAGGAAAGGAAAGGAAAGTGAAGAGAGATGAAAGGAGAGAAGTGGATGGAAGAGACAGAAAGGGAATAGGTTAGGGAAGAGGATAAAGTATGGCAAAGAAAACAGGAGTGGAGGGAGAGAAGAGGAAAAAACTAGGAAGAGGGAGGACAACTTCTGAAGTATGGAGGAGTTCAAGTACTGGAGAAGGAAGGAAGGAAGGAAAGGGAGAAGGAATGAAAGGGAGAAGGAAGGAAAGGGAGAAGGAAGGAAAGGGAGAAGGAAGGAGCAGGGTGATGGAGGGAGGAAAGGAAGGAACAGGGTGATGGAGGGAGGAAAGGAAGGAACAGGGTGATAGAGGGAGGAAAGGAAGAGAAGGGTGATGGAGGAAGGGAAGGGAGAGGAGGATAGAGGGAAAAGAAAAGGATGGAGGGAGAGAAACAAGGGGAATAGAGAAAGAGGGGGAGAAGATAGAATGAAGGAAAGAAAAGGAGAGGATAATAATAATAGGAAGGAGATTGAAACGAAGGAAATGAGAGGGATGAAAGAGAAAGACGGGGAAGGGAGGGAAGAGTAGGAAGATGATGATGAGGGGAACAGAAGGAAGGGTGATAAAAGGAAGGAGGAATTGATAGATGGTGAGATGACAAGAGAGAGAGAGAGAGAGAGAGAGAGAGAGAGAGAGAGAGAGAGAGAGAGAGAGAGAGAGAGAGAGAGAGAGAGAGAGAGAGAGAGAGACAGACCTATAAATCATAACACACACATAATATTGACAGAAACAAAGAGAGAGTAAGAGAAAGAGGCAAGAAGATGAATGGAGAAAAAGAGCAGAAAGACAGGCAAGAAGAGAACACACACACACACACACACACAGTTTCTCTCTACCCCCTGCACCACACACACACACACACACAGAAAGTTGAGGTAAATAACTGGTGAAGATGCTACTTTTGCAAGCCAAGGTGGTGTGTGTGTGTGTATGTGTTGCAGGGGTAGAGATAAACTGTGTGTGTATGTGTGTGTGTACCAAATGGACACAAATATAGAAATTAACTACCGTACCTCAGTCAGTATTGCCCTTTTGACACAAGAGATAAAAAAAAACGTTTAATCCCCTATGAAACATCTACTACTATTACTACTATTACACACTCTCACACTTCATATTTATAACTCCATCCATCCAAAATATAGCATGTAGTAGTAGTAGTATGAGAGAGAGAGGAAGTGTTAACCTCCCATGACTGGTCCGGGGTTAAAAATAAAAAGTATCGCTATTCGAGTTGCAATTAACATTCTGAAACAAAGGTCACACCAGCACCGATTTGAAATGAGAGAGAGAGAGAGAGAGAGAGAGAGAGAGAGAGAGAGAGAGAGAGAGAGAGAGAGAGAGACTTTGGTTGGTTGGCTGCCTGTTCTGCAAGCCTAACTAGTGTATTTTGTTAGAGAGAGAGAGAGAGAGATAGATATACTGTATTTTGTTTAATTTTCACGGTACTGTATCATTTAAGTACAGTACAGTATGTAATTAAATTGACTGATACACTTTAAATTAGTACTTCTTCTTCGACGGTATTTACACAACGCTTGTTAAATTTAGATGATTCTCTCTCTCTCTCTCTCTCTCTCTCTCTCTCTCTCTCTCTCTCTCTCTCATCCTTCCATAATTTTATAGTAGTTGGTGTTTCGTGGCAATATTTGAAGGACTCACTTACCCACCTCCAAATAATTTTCTGACTACATCACAACTAGGGGTCCCTAAAAACGTCCCACTAACCCAACCCAACCCAACCCAATCCATTCATTCATTCATTCATCATGTTTATTTATTTGTGAATCAGTGACATTCAGTGGCCGAGTTATGGATTCATTGTTTGAGAAATATGTAGTGAATGTGCTATTTAAAGCTATTGTCGCCTAATTGTGCTTTTAGTTATAGTTTTGGCTTGGGTATATATATCGTGTTAATTACCATACTGTTTGTCAATATATTATCTATCTATCTATCTATCTATCAAACAAATATCATTATCATTTCTATATCATTCGTGTATTTATTTAACTATTCCGTATTGACTGTTAGCCACTAGCCTACCGGTATATATATATATATATATATATATATATATATATATATATATATATATATATATATATATATATATATATATATATATATATATATATATATATATTTATATAATATTTGAATCTCCTTATCTCTTTTCCATCTATCCATGTATCAGATATCATTATAAATTCTACTTTATTATACTGTATCTTATAATTCGTGTATTTATTTAACTATACCATACCGACTGTTAGCCACTATATTTATCTTTTTATCTAGGCCTATAATATCTATCTATAATATCTATCTTCTTTTTGGGCAATATTATCTACCCATCCATCTATTAAATATATTTACTGTATATATTTGGGTATATTCGGGTATTTAGTTAACTACCTATACCATACATAGGCCTACTGACTGTTAGCAAATAAATTATCTATCTATAATATTTTTTGGATCTTCTTAGTGAGCTATACTGCATGATACCTATTTTTATTTATTTATTTATTTATTTATTTCTGTGAGGCTTTCTGCAATACAGTAGTTTCATAATTTATCTTATCATATCAATAAATATAAAGAGCATCTGATTATTATTATTATTATTATTTGGTTAGGAAGTTTAATGCCATATTATACAGTACTGTATTGATTATGTATGTATGTATCTTTGCTAGAAGGAATAACACTGCAAGGTTACAAGACAGGATTATAGGGTCATGTTTTGATGTTAACTTTAAATGTATTATGTATATTTTCAGCCTATCAGCTGCCATTTACTAATAAACCGTACGGTATATTATTATTATTATTATACTTTCACATATTACTTCGTACACAAACTTCACATACACATACTTTTTTACATACACACACACACAATGTACACTATTATCACTTCACATACAGATACTTTTTCACATGTACACTTACACCGCTTCACACGTACACACACACACACACACACACACACACATCAATATTCCCGGCAAGCGGATGTTGCAAGTTGCACTCATGAATATTTAAGTGGGTGTAGGTGTTGCGCTCTGCCTGTGTGTGTCTGTGTGTGTGTGTGTTCTCATTCATGTGTGTGTAACTGCAACAAATGGTAGGCTATGTGTGTGTATGTGTGTGTTGTGCATCTATATAGCTACAGTGTGTGTGTGTGTGTGTGTGTGTGTACAGTACCATGTGAGGCTGATATATGTGTTATCTAATGTGTAACCTACCTACCGTATAATTGGAGGCCACGCTGATTTGTGCCTGTGTGTGTGAGTGCAAAGCTCCTCTCTGTGTGTGTGTGTATATCCGTTTCTGAATCAGCCACACAAAAGTTATGTTCAAGGCCAACAATAAATAACATTCAACCAACAACATGTAGATACAGTAGCCTATGCAAGGTCGCCTGTCTTAGTAACCACTCCGATAAATTAACTACAAACACCAACAAGTCATTCACTGTCTATTCAAATCATTTTCTGTCACATTGGGGTTCTGTAAATATCAAAACAAAAAAGTGTTCTCTGTCCGCTAGGCTAGGCTGTGGAAATGAACAATGTTGCTGGCAAATCTGTTTCCTCAGAGCGCAATATATACATGCTTAGGCTATACGAATAGGCTACCGGTATCCTAATATACTGTTCTCATGGTAAGCTAGACATGATAAACAAACACAATTCTATAGCCTACCTATAATGTTTCAACTTATAAAATGTATATATATATATATATATTGTGTGTATGATAGCACACTTTAATATTATACAGTATATATTATTAAGTTGTACGATATTAGGCTAGGCTACTTGACTAAGCAATCAGTAAGCTGCGAATACGTTAATTTTTCTTATTTTTTGTGAGTTTTTCGTCAGTGGTGTTATGTTGTTTGACGAATTGTGTCATGTGATGAAATGACGTTATTTTCTGAGCAAGTTAAATACACAGCTGAAATGTCGATATTTTCTGAACAAGGAACACACACACACATCTGAAATACCGCTATTTTCTGAGCAAGTAACATACACATACACATTTCCTGATCAACATACACACACACAGCTATTTTCTGGGCAAGTAACACACACATACACATTTCCTGATCAACATACACACACACAGCTATTTTCTGGGCAAGTAACACACACATATACACATTTCCTGAACAACGCACACAGAAACATAGATGAAATACCTCTATTCTCTGAGCAAGTAACACACACATATACATTTCCTGAACAACACACACACACACACACACAGGTACTACATTATGTGCCTCCGGTAGCCTAAAGGAGAGTGAGTGAGAAAATAAATAGGCTACCTCTCTCACTAGGCTATGTGTCGTGTTGTGTTGAATACAGTGCCACCACCTATCCTATCCTAGCCTAGCCTACTCCATACACCTAATATCGCTTATCGTCCACTCGTCTGTAATTCACACTGACTACCATCACACCGTATTCTGTCCCTAATATTATACACCAGGAACAATGGTCAGTATGTTTGTATGTTTGTGGAAGGCAATAACTCCCTTGTCTATTCTTGACCTCTTATAATATATTTTAATGCACTATCGATGATGTAGACAATAAAAAAAATGTCTGTTCCCTCCCTACATTAGCTAATGAAATTGTAGATTATTATTATTATTATTATGCTTTAAGGGTGATAGTACAGTGTTGGTATGTCAGGAGTAAATGATTCCTCCAAACTATTCCAAGCAACAGACCATCATTAATTATTTTCGTTCAACTGCTCCTGTTCTCTGACAAACTTTGGAGGAATCAAGACAGTCTTATGTACTAAATGTGTATTATGTTACTATAAACATTCCACTGTACGTACCGGTATTATTATTTCTCTTCCAAGAACTGTTTAGGACTTTAGGGAAAGTACTCTCTCTCTCTCTATCTCTCTGTGTGTGTGTGTGTGTGTGTGTAGGCACTTCAATTCGGACCTTCCCAACCCTCTCTCCAATTGACACCTGGCAAACTCTCTAAATTAATAAGCAAAATCGCATAGACTATCTACTTTAATAACTGTGCATAAATTAAACAGATATATATACAGCTATTTAATATACGACACTTTCACTTAACAGTCTAGCCAGCCGACTTCAACCCTAGCTCGCTCTCTCTCTCTCTCTCTCTCTCTCTCTCTCTCTCTCTCTCTCTCTCTCTCTCTCCGAGAGGTGGTGGAAGAAGAAAAACATTAACTTCATCATGAAAAAAAAAAAACTAAAATAATAATTGGTAAACTTTACATTTTCCTGACTAACACCAAGATATCTATAACACTTATAAATATCTAGTTACATCCCTTTGTGTGTATATGTATGTACTTAACACTACTAGGCCTACTTATGCCTTACTTAATGTTGTACTTGAACTCAGAATATGACAGTGAAATCCTTGTCATCAGAAAGTTAAGTTCTCTTTGTAAGGAAGTACTGAAACTATATAATATTATACAGTATGGTAAAAATACATAGCCTAACAGTAAGTATTTTTCTTGAGAACACTGGCAGTACAGTATTTATTCCTTTTCGTTGCAGCATCAGGATTTAAACAAACACACATACACAACACTACTTTGCCATCGAGTGAAATAAATAAGAGGAATGAATATGTATGTAGTAGGTACTCGTGATCATTACAGAAGGCTATCACCGAATATATATACTACACGTAAGCTATTAACCGATTGAAAACAGCTTTTACGCTTTCGGAAACAAATACACACACTGTTCATACCTTTGTCATAATAATAATAATAATATTCTATAATACACAGAACGGGGTTTTGAACTATGATGTAACCGTGAATAATAATACCAGCTAGTGGCAATATATATCAACAGAGTAAAGTAATACACACTAGATAGATTCCACGGTGCAGAATATCATAGCTTAATGTTAGATATTGTACACTCGTGATACATAATTTTTGACCAGTGTGAAGAGCAAGAAATCTTCGAATCGCCTGGTATTTGCTCATTTCCCCACCCCAATACGTACACCTATAGAGTTCGAATGTACTGTAGGGTATGTATGTGTGTGTGATGCTCGCCGTTCGTCTCTGGTCAGAAATTACGTATCTTGAGTGTATCGTACTAGTCTAACCTAACAACAGATACACATGTTGAGAGGAATGTGCCAAAATCCCACATACTTCCATCAGAGCCAGGAGGATTAGCCTACTAGAAATTATGAGAGGCTATTTTACACGTACTGTACTGTATATATATATCAGTAATATCTTGAGTGTATACCTTAAATGTCAGTATGCTCACTTAGTTTAGAGAATTAATTGCTGTTTATGGGCTGAGTTAAGCAAAATTATTGTTAAAAAAAGTCACTCACCACTCACTCATTACCTCTTGTTACTCACTCATTACCTTCTATTACTCATGAAGGTCAGACAGAGGGAGGGATATACATGTGTGGTCCAGGTGCACCTCATTCACACACACACTCACTCACTCACTCATCCTCCTTACTTACTTACTCAAGTGGATAATCAGAGCTAACAACAGCCAACCTCACACGTGTTAAGGGGGTGCGGGAGTAGGACAGTTGGGGATGCAGAAGTAGGGGGACAGGCTTAGGGGGGGTTGGGGATGCGGAAGTAGGGGACAGGCTTGGGGGGTGGGCCGTACACGCAGGGCCGATTCCACAGTGATTGGTTTTAGTTCGCAAGCACCCTAACGAAAGAAACTTAACTGTGTAAATGACTTATGAGTGAATTATTGGATGACTCCACTATGAAACTATGGTAATAATGGAACTACCTGACAGATTTTGTGGATATGGATACCGAGTTTGTTGTTGGATGTAATTATGACTGACAAGACAGTGTGGTTGGTTGGGGAGGATCCTAACAAACCAAAGCCACTGTGGAATTAACCAACCCTCACATACGGTAGCCAAGATTCTAAAAAAATGACCAAAACAATAATTAATTTAATCTCGCATACAGTACCAAAATTATTATAACCGATTTACCGTACACATATAGTCAATATGGTACTATCTTTAATACGTACCTTAATTAATGTAGAAAAAAAACAACTTATATATAAATGAATAGACTTACTATAAATACCCAACACTTATGGAATATATAGATAAATACCTGGTTTAAATGGTTTCTTGTTTTTCTTTCCATTTCAACGTCATATTTTCAGTACACGGGTTACTGAATGTTCTTCATAAAAGGTTAAACACTTGGGAAGAGGAGAAAGGAGAAAGAAGGGGAGAAAAGGGGAGAAAACGTAGAGATAAATACTCACTAACCTCACCCAACACTCGCCCATCACAACACTGGCTGGCAACACGTGGTTTATTATTGTTTATGAGACCGTTTGACTTATCTTATTTTATGATATTTTGTTATACTGACACTCCCGAGTCTCCAATCACTCATTAGTACCGATATCACCATCACATATAATAGGATATTCATTTACACAGTGCTGTTTAGAATATTTGGTCAATCTTTTCATCAATGACTGTGAAAATGAAACCGACATTAATCTGAGATGGTACGTACTAGATAGAACTGCACTCCTCTTTCAAGTACAATGTTATCTTCGTCACTCAGTTCCTAATATATTACAAGGCGAATTTAGAGACAAAACGCATATACCTCAAAGAGTAAAAAGTTTAATAATAAGAGTAAGAATAAAAGAACAATAAGTTTAATAATAAAAGAATAAGTTTAATAGTAACACCAACATATGTATGTCCTCTGCCGTAGCCTAGCATACAATATAATTATACTGTCACCATAGAACAAATAAATTCCCAGTGATTTACCAATAGAAATTCAAGATGAAACAATTATTATTCCTTGACCATTTCCACCCCTACCACTACAAACACAAATAAAATGACAACAACCCTTTCCACCACTCACACAAACACAAATAAAACGACAATCCTTTCCACCACTGCCACACACACACACAAACAAACACACAAATAAAATCACAAACCTTTCCACTACAACCACACACACACACAAACAAACACACACAAATAAAATGACAAACAACCCTTACCATCAATGCATTAAACAAAACTAAACAAAAAAAGGAAAATACAAACTCAGTGAACCCTTGCCAATACCACCAGACCAGCTACAGACTGACTCTTGCTCTGCGATTATTATTAATATGGAACAACTCGTTATATTCGTGGCGAGGGGGAAAAAAAAAACTTCTCACCCAATTACTTCTTCAATAAAACCCTCTCTCACAGCGAAGCCTCTCCACCCACCCATACCACACCACACCACACCAGGCAGACAACTCCTACTTGAAAACTTATATGCGGGAGTTTCAACGCCTTAATATTACTTTTCGTTCAGCAGGTTGGGTTTTTATTATGAATGTTATTGGCTACTTTTTTTTATACATATATTTATATTTTCATAGCACTACAATTTTTGGATCAGGAGTAGGAGGAGAGAAGCTGAATAGGATGTAGGTGGGGAAAACAAAATTATATTAGGCTACACCTCTTGATTTTTTTTATTTTTTTTTTTGACGCTGGAGATGAAAGTTAGAGAAATATTTAGTTGATGAAATCGTACATACGTATGTGTGATGTTATGTAATGTTAGGCTACTTATTCCTTCATTTGTTTTGTATTTGGTAGTACTGTACATAGCAACTCAAATACCACCACCACCACCACCTCCTCCTCTTTCTCCTCCTTTCCTCTTCCTATTTGTCATATGTTCCTTCCTTCACAAATATTTTTTCTTTTACATAGTTATCTCTTGTTTGTTTGTTTTCATCATTTATTTTCCTTCTTCTCATACTATTTACTCTCTGCTTTCTACCTTCTCCACGTAATACATTTCCTACCTCTCACTTCCTCCTCTCCCCTCCATTCACTCACTCACCTCCACTTCCCTCCCATTCTCTCACTCTCACTCTCACTCTCCCATCATTCCTTCCCTCATCTCTTCAAAGTTTCCTCACACCCTCACGCCTTCCCTATTACCACCTCCTTCCTCTCTCTCTCTCTCTCTCTCTCTGACTCTTCTCCCCTCCCCTCCTCTCCCCATCTAGTACCTACCTACCTTCTCTCTCTCTCTCTCTCTCTCTCTCTTAGTACCTATCTATCTTTTTTTTTCTCTCTCACCTAGTACCTTCTCTATCTCTCTCTGCCTCCTCCTCCCTCCATTTCTCTCCCTCCACCTACCTTCTCTCTCTCTCTCTCTCTCTCTCTCTCTCTCTCTCTCTTCCGGTCCAGTTGCCAGACGTCTTTTATTACATGATTTTCAGGCTTCGCGAGTTTTTTTTTTTTTTTTTGGCTCCCACCTTCCCGCTTTAATTTATCGGCATTCAAATAAATTCCTTTCGGCGGGAAGTTTGTCCGTTGCGGCAAAAAACTGGAAAGTTAGCGTGGAGAGAGAGAGAGAGAGAGAGAGAGAGAGAGAGAGAGAGAGAGAAGGGGGGAATGGAAAGAGAGGATAGGAGATGGAAGAGAGAGGGGGGGGGGGCTTGTAGGCTATCAAATCCTCCTTACCTATACCAGGATAAAATAGACTGATTTATTTATTTATTATTATTATTATTATTATTATTATTATTATTATTATTATTATAGGAGGAGAGGATAGTTTGTTTTGTAGCCTAACTTGGAGGAATTAATATACTGTATTTTGATATTAATTAATGGAGTAATACACTTTTGGTACATTGAATTGCCTTGATTCCTCCAAAGTATGCCAGGAAACAGGACCAGATGAACACAAATAATGGTGTTCTGTTGCCTGGAATAGTTTGGAGGAATCAGTTACCCTAAATTTACCAACACTGAACTTTTCCCCTTTAATTAAGACCCTGGTATCGTGTGTGATAATTGGAGGCTTCTGATTCCTCCTGACCATACCACCAAACAAACAAACAAACAAACAAACTCATTCCATTTTGGTGTGTGTATGTGTGTGTGTGTGTGTCTTGGTAATATTTGAAGGACTCGTTTATCTTCAATTTAAACGTTATAGGAACACATTATTTAGCAGGAACCAAAAGCCTCCAATTCCTACAAAAATATCCCCCCCCCACACACACACTCACACACAGACCAACCAACTACACATAAATGAACGACTAGACAACTTTTTATTAGGACTGTATAAACTAAAAATAATATTATCGTTCAGCAATACACACACACACACACACACACACTGTTGTTTTTGTTTTTTATTTTATATTATATTTTACCGTGACGATAAATTTTTATTATTCTGTATTTTTATGGGAGTCTGATACGCTCTAATTTTGGCGTAAATCTCCATGGCGTGCGTGGAATATAATCTAGTCTAAACTGAATGCCAAACACGTATATAGGTATTGAGGCAAGTTAGTATTGTACAGTACGATCAGTTGGGCAGAACACGGCATCAACAACAACAACCAACCAACCAACCAACCAATGTTACCAACCCTACCCTACCCTAGTCAGTTTAAGAGTCCCATATCTGACACACACCAAAACACATCAAAACACACACACATTATCACATCATGTTAGATTCCTACCAACACACACATCACACACACACACACACAGCAAAACACACACATTATCACACGATGTTAGATTCCTACCAACACACACATCACTATATCACATAAGTCCAGTCACTACACCATAATACAACACATCACATCACTACACACCATCTCATCACATCGAACTACCACAACAACAACAAAAATCACATCCCATACCATCACGACTATAACAATGCATTTAATTATCACCAAAACATATAACATTTTAGGTATTACAACATAAAAGGAACCGTGTACGTGTTGTAGTAAGAAAATTGAAGATAAAATAATTAGGGCTTCAAATATTGCCACGAAACAAACACACACCACCTATTTAATTTTATTATTATTATATATGGAAGAAATTTGTTTGTTTGTTTTGTGGCATGGTCAGGTGAAATCAAAAGCCTCCAATTATTTTTATACACATAACAAGTATCACTGAGTTAACCATTTAATATAAAGAGAAACAATTATATCTCATTCACCAAAACATTAATTAGTCTCTTAGGTTTACTATTATACGAGAGAGAGAGAGAGAGAGAGAGAGAGAGAGAGAGAGAGAGAGAGAGAGAGAGAGAGAGAGAGAGAGAGAGAGAGAGAGAGAGAGAGAGAGAAAGTGTGTGTGTGTGTGTGTAGTGATATATTTCTTTCCCATGCTTTTGAAGGGAAAGATTTTTTAAGAATACCACCGAGAGTGTGATAGAGTTGAGAGATAAAAACGAGAGAATAAACTTTAGATCATCATGACTGTAGGATCGCCGGGGTTAGCACCAAAACGGTAATAATCGAAACTGCCAGACGTACGACCAATACATACACACACACTCACACACATTATTTTGCCTCCGAACACTCTCTCTCTCTCTCTCTCTCTCTCTCTCTTTGAATCCTTTTTATCTCTGAACATTATCACTTCCACACCTCTCTCTCTCTCTCTCTCTCTCTCTCTCTCTCTCTCTCTCTCTCATTGTATTTTTCAAGGCCCCAACATTTTTAACTCTGTCTGTGTGTAATAGCCAAGAGAGCACTTCATGTTGATTACACCTAATTTGCATAGTAATTAATGACGTCCTACATATTAAGAACAGATTTTAATACATAAGCTGCTAATATCATACACGGTAGGTAGTAAGTAGCCAGCAGATGAAAAATGAAAATAAAAAAAAGGAAGGTTATTTGAAATGTATGTATGAATTGTACAGTAGAATGAAAAATAATAATAATAATAAAAAAGGAAGGATAGATTTGTTTGAATGAAAAATAAAAATTATAATAAAAAGGAAGGCTATATTTGTTTGTTTGAAATGTATGTATGTATGTATGTATGTACAGTCGAATGAAAGAAATTAATAATAATAATAAAAAAGGAAGGTTATATATATTGGTTTTAATTTGAAATGTATGTAGTGGAATGAAAAACATTAATAATAATAAAAAAGGAAGTTTATATTTGTTTGAATTTGAAATGGATGTAAAGTCGAATGAAAAAAACATAATAAAAAAGGAAGGTTATTTGTTTGAGAGAGAAAGAAAGATGTAAGGAAGTTGTGGAGAGAGAGAAAGATGGATATGTAAGGTGAGAAAGAGAGAAATAAGAATATTGTGGTGGGAGGGTGAAGAGAAGAAATAGGGTGGAGAAGGAGAAGAAATAGGGTGAAGGAAAGAGGAGAAATAGGGTGAAGAGGAGGGTGTCGAGAAGGAGAAATGTAAGGTGAAGGGAGGAGGGACAGGAAGGAGGGGGGGAAATGATGGAGAAGGAAAGA